>JAPYZL010194604.1:0-10669 GCA_030522825.1 Platygaster orseoliae | reverse complement strand
AAAAAAAGAAAAAGTTACATGGAGAAAAATTGAATATTTTATTGATATGGCTCCTATGGATTGAAAAAAAAAAAAAAAAATTTTCTTCACAATTTGATTATTTGTAATTATTTTTTTAATATCTACATGGAAGTAGTGCATGTAGAAAATGCAGAATATTCAATTGAAAAATTTGTAAAATTCAGATTCTAAGGCATTCAATTCTATAAATCTATGAAAATACTAAAAATGTTTGAATCTGCTAGAAATTTAATATAATAAATACAATAAAATGCAAAAAATACAAGAAATTTTTTCATTTCTTGAATGCTGAATAAATTTTTCCCAAAATATATGAACATTCTGGAAATTTATAAAAATTTGATTTCTGGAGAATTGAATTTTATAAATCTATGTAGAACTTCATAAAAATGATAAAATTTTTTAGATCTGCTAAAAAGTCTGGCGATCTTTAATAAATATAACAAAATGCAAAAAATACCAGAATTTCATGAAATATTAGCAAACGATAATAAAATGTTTTAAAAATCTTTAAAAATTTGGGGAATCAATGAAACTCAGATTTGTGTAGCATAGACTTTCAAAAATCTGTATAAAGTTCTATAGAAGGATCAGAAAATCCTTTAAATTTTATTAATCTTTTAGAAGAATGCAAAAAACTGAAAATACTCCAAAATCTACATAGATACTATTTTCTGAAAAATGTATCAAAATAACAAAAATATTTTAAACTAAAAATTCCAGTAAATCGTATTCTATAAATCTAGAAATATTTATCTTTAAAAAAAACTATAAAATCCTGTAATATTTTATAAATACGAAAAAAAAATTTCCAATATAACAATATTAAATGTCAAAGTAGCTGATATCGATATGTTTCTCTTCGATTTTCATTTTTATTCGTTTAATTATGAAAAATAAACGACTATGAATTATTTTTCATTAGACTTTATTCAATATAAAAGTATAATTAATTTTTTTTTATTTATAGAACATGATTCAGTGTTACAAACGAAAATTCAAAAAGTTTATTTAATTGTATGTTCTATTAACTTATGATCCCTCTTCCCCCTCCAGAAAATCACGGAAAATAGTTATTCATATTGTTCGACTATCGAAAAGATCATAAACAAATTTTTCATGTTTCAAAATAATTCATGTGTTGTGTATTTCAAAATGGTTATATATTCAAATAATCATATCTTTCCATATATGAGCGGTTGAGAGCAAAAGACAAACTAGTAAGAGGCAGATAAAGTGGCACCTCCATGTTTTCTGTCTCTTAATAGTTTGTCTTTTGCTCTCAACCGCTCATATTTTATTTACATAGAAAAATAAATATTTAACAACCATGTAATTTTATTTATCATGAATTATTAGTTTTTAAAATTCTTTTGATTCAATAAAGCTTCAATACATAGCTTTCATCGGTTTAAAAAAAAATCTTCAAGTCAGGTTAATTTTTTTTAATTGCTTCATTCTGAATTTTTTCAATTCAAAATTAACTTTTTATCTTTCATATTTACTCAAGAAAAAAAAGGAAATACTATTATGAAGTAAAATATTATACTCATATTAATGTTAATTTAAAATTGTAACACAGTTATTGTGATTCAATTTATTAATTTGCTAAAACTTAAAAATATCAATTTTTCATCAATCGAAGTTGAGGTAAATATGTATTTTTTTTCTCTAAAAATGTGAATTTAATGAAATTCTAAGATTTATAGATAATTTTGTGTGTTTGAAAATTTCTATCTATATTCTTTGATAGTAAAAATAAATAAAAGTCATATATTTAAAAAATCATGTATTTTAAAACAACCATAGAGTAAATGTGATTATACTATTGGTAGAAACACTTGGACAATACGTCCATAGATGACGTATTCGAAGTTGATGGAACTGGATTGTCGGGTGAAGTTTTGTCACCGATTCCTGGGGGACCTTTTTCCGCCCTGACTTCGTCTATGTGGCCCCAGGATATTTTGGCAAAACTCAATCAACCAGATGATCCCAATTCTCAGCCTGAATACAGGTGCGATGGGAACGAGAAATTTTGAAAACAACTAATTATAATTTGAAACATTAAATCTTGCAAAAAGAAAACTTTCTGGAAAAACTGCAAAACTCTTTAATTTTTTATATCAAAATATAATTTTTGAGTATCAAAAGAAGTGACTTGTTATAATAATTTCAATAGAAAAAAATTTTTTTCAGATTCGATGAATTTGGATTTCGTGTAGAAGAAGAAGACGGCCCCGAACAAAGTTCCAAAAAATTGTTGGGGGTGCCTTTTGTTGAAGATCCGAATCACAGGTAATTAATTCATTAATCAAGTTCAGCGGTGAAATGTGAATTACAATTATGGTTTTTTTTTTTCAATTGTTTTGTTATTTTTGTAGACAACAATGGGTGACACTTTTAGAATTCAGTCACAACAAAGAAGTGTCAGAATTGTCATGGCAAGACACAGATCAAAGACTGCCACGAACAGAAAAACTTCGGGAAATGGTCCAAAAAGGCATTCCTCATTCCCTTCGACCTCAGATTTGGATGCGGATGTCTGGTAATTATTCTAAATTTTCACTAAATTAATGGTTGCTGGAACCAAACAATAAAAATTATTAGTGTGCGGGATCCCAAAATTTTCAGGAATTTCCGTGACATTTCGTGATATTGAGAATGTTCGGGATCAAAAATAGCTTCAATCACATACTTATTTTTTCTTCGACGTTTCAAAAAAATTGAAATTAGTTAATTACTTTAATTTCTTTGAATTACTTAATGAATAAAAATGTTCTGAATTTCTTAGTTTATTTTTTTAATTTATTACCTGTGATAATCAAAAACAGTATGATAAAAAAAGAAAGTTACAGATGCAGTAGATTTACAATTTCACTTATTTTTTTAAGAACATTATAAAAGCAAGTAAGTAAGCAATTTAATTTTTATTAGTATATTTTCAAGTAACATATGATTGCCAGATTGGTAGCTATGGAAATTTCATACGCGAAAATGTTAAGAATTTTTGACAACTTGAAGGTTTTTAAAAATGTTGGAAATTATAAAACTTTTCGGAAATCTTTATGAAGTTTCCAATTTCGCGAAACTTGAATTATGAAAAAGTAAAAAATTTTTAACATTCTAAAAAATTTGAAAAATTCTCGCTGATTCGAAAATTTTCTCAATCTCTCAAATCTCAAGTACATTGAACATATCAGTAATTTTCAAGGATTTTAAAAATCTGAAAGATTTCTAAAATAATCAAATTTATGAAAATCTAAAAACTTTCAAAAATTTTCGATTTCTGTAACTTTCATATTCGATTTTTCTCAAGTTAAAATTTTGTATTAATTTATAATGTTCTCCAATTTTCAATTATTAATTCATTTTTAATTTGAATTTTTCAAATTTTGAATTCCAATGTAAATTTAAAATTCAGAACAAAAACTTGGAAAATTCTTGAAATGATGACATTTTCGAAAAACAAAACAATTTGAAATTTGTAGAGTTTAAATCTTCCGGATTTCGTTTTAGATGACTTTTTATTATTTCTTTTTTTTTTTTTTTTTATTGGCGATTGATATTCAACTGGTAATTTTGATTTTTTGAATTTTTAATCCAAATTTTATTTAAAAATATAAAAATGAAAAACTAGGTAATTTTAGAAATATTGTAATTCCAATAGCACCAGAAACAATTTTTTTTTTGGGGTGGGGATATATATAGATATATAAATAATAAGGAAAGACAAAAATTGGGGGGGGGGCACTTGACCCTCCTGCCCCCCCCCCTGTTCCGGCGTCACTGTGTAATTCAAAAAGGTTTTTAAACTTTAGGTTTTTTAATTTCAAAAACCTTAATACATTATAAATCTAGATAACAATATCTACATTACAGACGAAAATTCATTTAATTTTTACTAAGGTGTAAAGAAAACTATTTTTGTGTCTGAGACAAAGAAAACTATTTTCGTGTCTGAGACAAAGAAAACTATTTTCGTGTCTGAGACAAAGAAAACTTTCATTAATGCAATGAAGACAATGATTTTCAAAATTTTTAAACAAGAAAATTAGCATGAGTCAATGCTTAAACAATAACAACTATGTTATTTCAAAAATAATTAACTCTTCAAAGTTGTAATGCCTTTCAGGATCCGAAATTTTACAGAATTCACAATGTTTTTCAACTCCTGCATAACATGGAAACATTAAATAATTTTGACATTCTAATTTCTTCAGGACCTCGTATTTCGGCAGAATTCCTAAATATTCCGAATCACTTAATTTTTCAAGGTTTTTATTTTTTAGGACCTATGGTAGAATTTTCGAGTTTTCCAAATGCTCAAAAATTTTTTGAACGTCTTCGAATCTTGGACTTCCACTAGATTTTCGAACTTTTAGGAATACCACATTAAGATTCTTGGAGATTCCTGAACTTTTTTGAATTCCCAAATTTTTCAGGATTTTAAAACTTTTTGAAGTTCCCGAACTTTTTGGAATTCTTGAACTTTTCGGTATTTCACTTATTCAGGACCTTGTATTTTCGGCACAATTCTTTAATTTTCCAAATTACTTAATTTTTCAAGGTTTTCATTTTTTGGGACTCTTAATTTTCGAGTTTTCCGAATGCTGTAAAATTTTTTGAACTTTTCCGAATCTTGGACTTTCACTAGATTTTCGAACTTTTTTGAATTCCTAGACTTTTCAGGATTCTTGAATTTTTCGGGATCCCGAAAATCTCGGGATGTCATATGAAAGTGAAAATGAAGTCACTCAAAGTTTTCAACATGTTTTACCATTTAAATTCAATCACCAACGTCATCATCAGGAATTTAGTAAATATCTGTTTTTTGTTTGCAGGCGCTATGCAAAAAAAAATATCGTCGACAATAATGTATCCAGAAATAGTGAAAGCGTCGAGCAACGACGCTTTAATGACGAGCAAACAGATAGAGAAGGATTTGTTGCGCACGATGCCGGCAAACGCGTGTTTCAGTCACTTGCACAGCACCGGGATCCCAAGGTTGCGGCGAGTCATGCGTGCCATCGCGTGGCTTTATCCAGACATTGGGTAAAAAACCATGACGGATTATTTTTCTCTTTTCCTTTTTTCTTCAATTAAGATGAAAGCCAAGTAAGGAAATGAATCCTGAAATGTGGGGAAAAAAAGTAAAAATTAGATGGCTTAATAATTATGATTTTTGAAAATAAATTATTCGATAAAAATAAGGAAAAAAATTAATAAATTTGCATTACAAAGTTATTAATATTGCCAGATATTGTCAAGGAACAGGAACAATTGCGGCTTCTCTTCTATTATTATTAGAAGAAGAAGATGCTTTTTGGATGATGTCGACCATTGTAGAAGACCTTTTACCAGCATCATATTATTCGTCCACTTTGTTAGGTAGCTCTAAACAACAAAACTCGCGTTTCCTAAAGAAACAATTCTGAATTCGCTCATAAAAAAATTGTGATTCCAGGTATACAAGCTGACCAAAAAGTTTTGCGAACCCTGATCGGCAATTATCTGCCAGACATAAACAGCGTTTTATTAGAACACGACATAGAATTGAGTTTGATCTCCTTAAACTGGTTTCTAACGCTTTTCGCATCGGTCGTTCACATGAAAATTTTGTTACGACTTTGGGACCTTTTTTTGTACGACGGGTCCATTGTTTTGTTTCAAGTAACCCTAGGAATGTTGAAAATGAAAGGTACGAAGGAATGAAGAGTTTTGAGAAATTTTCTTTTTCAATTTACGAACTTTATTTGCAGAATCCGAGATGAAAAAAATGGAGAACTCGGCGCAAATATTCAACGGTCTCTCGGATATTCCTGGAGATGTTGACGACGTCGATCAACTTTTGCAAGTCGGTTGGAAATTGGAAAGTATAATAATAATAAATCTTGAGTTTAAACAAAATTGTGTTTATTTAAATTGCAGATTTCTTTGGAAGTTAGTGGTTCTCTGACTGACGTTTCTGTCGAGACTCATAGAAGAAGACATTTAGCTTATTTAATGGCCGATCAAGGTGGTTTGGTCGGGAATCCAGATTCTGCGTCGAATTTGCCGAAACAGCATTTGAACAGGCAAGAAAATCATTAAACATCGATTTCCATTGCAATCGCTTTTAAACCTACATTGTTAGATTTTTGTATTAATTTTAATAAACTTGTCTTGGAAGTTTTTTTTACATAAACGCATTTGAAAACCAATATACAAAGTTGATGAAGATTAATAAACTCTCTTGATTTTTAATTGACTAGTTCATTGAATTTTTTATACAATATACAATATGCAATAAATAATATACAATATACAATTTACAAGTCTATTAATTTTGATATACTATTGACAGATTTTAGTATGCATTAATTGAAATTAATAGATAAGTTAATTAGTCTGAGTTTAATACACATGTTTATTATTTTTAATGTAAATACCATACATGAATTTTAATTGAAATTAATGAAATTTTTAACAGTGTAACATTTATGTTTTTTCAGGAGACAAATGAAAAGAAACAAATCTCTTTTGTACACATTCTTATTTGGAAATTACGAAAATGAGGATGACGCGAAGTACAAAAATATTCGCCAAACTGGTTAGTTCATTTTTCTGTTGAATAGAATTTTGTATCAGATGAGAAAAAAATTGTTTTTTTTTGCAGAGATTCTGGTGGATTTACGAGAAGCAGTTATTCAAGTCGCAAAACATTTTATGAATCTGGATCCAAAATACGGCAGCGTTTCTTTGGTCGCGGATTATAATATGGAAAGTCACGCGAAAGATCATGATAATTATATTAATGTTTCAAGGATTAGGAAAAGACGAGCAAAGGCTTTGCTAGATTTCGAGAGACATGATGACGATGAATTGGGATTTAGGAAAAATGATATTATTACTATTATTAGTCAAAAGGATGAACATTGTTGGATTGGGGAACTCAATGGATTACGAGGTAAAGAATAAAAGGAGTATATATTTTTGGGGATGGTATCTATTGTGGATGTATTTTGTTATGTATTCTTGACTTTTTTATGAATTTATTGTACATACAGATTTTTGTGCAAATTTAAATCATAGCTTGTATGTCATATATACAAGAAAATAGTTGCAACAATCAATGAAAAATCCGAATTGCATCCTCAGTGATTTGGTTTTTATAAAAAATGGCAAAATTCTTAGAAGAGTCAGAAATTCCTTATAAGAATTCCGTTTTTTATTAAGTCGACCTTATGAAATTCTTAATATAAACAAAATTGTCTTACGAAAATAATAAAAATATTATGAAACTCAGTTTATATTTATTATTATTATTTATTATAAAAACTAGTAACACTTTTATAAAAAATTTCAAAATTGTATAAAAAATTAATCATATGAAATATCATTATTTATTGAATATTTCAATTCAAAGTATTTCACAAAATTTTATTTAAAAAACCGTATTAAAAGAGTACTAACATAAAAAACGAAAAATAAAGAAAACTCTTAAAATATAGTCAATAACTAAAGTTAAAAAATAAAAATAACCTAAAAAATGTAGTTTGAATAGAAAAATTTCTTATAACACAAATAATTTTTGTATAAATTTTACACGCAAAAAAATTTTTATGAAAAAATTATTTTCTTAAAATTTTTATAGGAAATAGAATTTTAGATGAAAAATGTTTTTTATGAGGTTTTTATAAGGTTACTATTTAAAAAAGTTTTTCTTAAAAGAATTATAAGAATTATAATTGAATTTTAAAATAAGATACAATTATAGCTTTTTGTTCTTCATTTTACAAGAAAATGTTTGCAACAATCGATTAAAAATCTGAATTGCATCCTCAGTGATTTGGTTTTGATAAAAAATGGCAAAATTCTTAGAAGAATCAGGAATTTCTTATAAGAATAGACTCCTTGCCGATTTTTCAGAATTAGTGAAAATCGAAACCTTAAACCAAAAAAACATAGGTTATAATAAAGTTTTCGAAATTATTTCAGTATTTTTTTCTTATAAGAACTTCAAAAAACACCTTGTTTTGAACGCTCTGAAATCACGCGCCATTTTGCGTGACGTCAATGGGCAGATGCAACGTTAACACAGAGCATTGATTTGCAGTGTTTTTGTTTATTTAAATATTGAATAACAATCAATTAAGTAAATCTCCACTATAAATAAATTTCAATGAATTTAATTTAAAATGTTACTAAAAAATATGGAAAAATAATCAATTATATAATATTTTTCAAGAATATTATTATTAAAAAACATTAAAAATAGTAATAAAAAATTTTTAATTCTAAATAAAATTGAAATATAAATAAATTAAATGAGAATTAAAATAAATTTACGGAATACATTGCATAATTTACATGATGAATAAAAAATTATAAAATTTCGATCAGTATTAGGAAAAAAAATTATTTATTAGGTGGTATTTGTGTAAAATCACTGACTGTGCAAATAAATCATATATTATTAATAAATATAGGAAAATCAGTAGTAAGTTATTAAAGATAAAATCATTTTATGCTAAAAATCTGTGAAAATAATAATTAATAATTATCAGTGCGTAACAACATTGATTACGATAAATAATGAATCGCAATGAAGAATTGATGTTATCAATTCCAAAACGAATACGTTTTCAACATTCATTGCCAAAAAATTAGGAGTGAAGTAATTGCAAATGCGGGTAATTACGAGTTTTATTTGCGTGTTTTTACATACAAACGGTTTTGGGAGATTTAAATTGCCTGCCTAGTGGCGTCACGTAGCGCTTCGACCAATCACCGCATTTCTTTTCCCGCCGTTAAAAAATTCAAAGTTCAACATTTTTTTTCTCAAGTTCTAATGATCAAATTATTAAAATTTTTACATTTTCAGTAAATAAATGAAAAAATCTACACAGGAAAAAATTTTTCTCAATAAAAATTTTTTTTGGCAAGGAGTCTTTTCTGTTTTTTATACAGTCGACCTAATGAAATTCTTAGTAAAAAGTTTTCTTATGAAAATTATAAAAATATTATAAAACTCAGTTTATATTTATTATTATTAAAAACCAGTTTCACTTTTAAAAAAAATTTTCAAAGTCTTATAAAAAATGAATCATATGAAATATCATTATTTATTGAATATTTCAATACAAAGTATTTCACAAAATTTTATTTTAAAAACCGTATTAAAAGAATATTAACATAGAAAATGAAAAATAAAGAAAACTTCGAAAATATAGTCATTAACTGAAGTTAAAAAATACAAATAACCTGAAAAATTTAGAAAGACTTTTTTTGGAAAAAACTGTTTGAATAGAAAAATTTCTTATGAAACAAATTTTTGTTTAAATTTTACTCAGAAAAACATTTTTATGAAAAAATTATGTTCTAAAAATTTCTACAAGAAATAGAATTTTATAAGAAAAATGTTTCTTATAAGATTACTATTTTAAAAAAGTTTTTCTTATTAGAATTTTATCAAGTCGGTCTTATACAAATTTTTATAATATTTTTATAAAAATCAAAATCACTAGGGTTACAGATCAGCAACACAAGCAAGTATTGGTATTATTTACAAGTGTTTTTTAATTACTTATTTTATAATTATGAAATTATTATCAATAATTGCATTCTTAAGAAGCATTCGTCAATTTTAGGTTGCTCATTATAAGTTAATATAATTCTAAACATAGATATTGTTTTTTATGAATCTAAACAATTATATGCACAATGAACCACTGCACAAAAAAATTTATACACAATAAATATAATGCACAATATTAACAATGCACTATAGATACCCTCCTACTGATTTTAATGATGATTAATAAAATAAGTATAAACGAGAAAAAATTTAGTTCCTGAAATGTATTTTTAGAAATTTTTATGGGATTCAATAGATGTGTGAGTATCGAGTTTTATTGCAAGATTTATAAAATTATGTTTTTTGTAATGTAAAAAATTGAAAATTGGTATGAAGAAAAATAGACATTTCTTCTGAATCATTTAAGGTCATTCATGAAGTTAAAAGTTCAGAAATTCGAAAAATTAAAAAAAATTTCTCTTGTGACCTGGTGATTAATAACAAACATTATAAAATCAAGAAGGAAATATGTGACTTGGAATGAGAAAAGGGACCTATGGTTACAAATATCGACTTTGAGTTTTCGACTTGAAAAAAATAGTTAAAAATAATTACCTATATCATGAAGTAAGTCACGAGTTGCTATGACCATTAATAGCAGTAAAACAATTTTTTTTTAATATGAACAAGCTGTTGGGAATAGGGAAAAGAGAAAGTTTCTCTTCATTTTCTCAAAGTTCTCGTTTGTAACCATACACGGAGCGAAGAATACCTGTTTGATTCGGGCGGAGCACCTCAGTGGTTCAAGTACCTAGCTTTTTTCTCGCCAGCACCTGAAGGAGTCAGGTGCCTACCCGACTGCCTCGGTTGGACTACCCGAACCAATCAGGTGCCCGCCGGAATGACAAGCGACTGAACCTTTGCGGCGCTTGCCCGGCTCACTAAGGTGTTCCGCCTGAACCCTTCGGGCGCGCACACGAATCACTCGGTCAGGCGCCTGAATTGAAATTTCGCGGTTCGCGCTCGGAACGATAAAATGAATGGCACCATCACATATCTTATACTTAGATATATATCATAAAAATGATT
>JAPYZL010194584.1:0-36567 GCA_030522825.1 Platygaster orseoliae | reverse complement strand
AGCCGCGCGGACGTTTCCAATTTTTTCTACCAACTTGCTATATCACGTTCTTAACGACCAGCGTGATAAATCCACTTTTTTCTATCAGGCGTTCAATTTTCTAAAAAATTTTTAAATTGATAAAGATCTACAAATCTTTGAATCCTAAAACATCGAATTCTAGAAAAATTTTGTAGGGATACTATTTACAGTTGTAAAAAAACATATAAAATGCAAAACTTTATCGAAACTTTTTTAATTAATGTAAAAAAAATGAAACCAAGAAAAAAAACTTACAAATTGTAGTTCCAGAAAATTTTCGTAATTTTTAACTATTCATGAAATTTTTGAAAATTTTCTGGAACTCAAAATTGGAATAAAATTTTTACAGTTCTGTAACACCTTTGGGCGAGGATCAATTTTTGATTTCAAAAAACTAAATAATAATATGAAAATTAAATACCCAAAAATACAACTCAAAAACCAATCAATTATTAAGTTCTAGTTTATTTTCGAAAATTTTTGGAAACTCCAAATTTTTATTTAATTTTTACAGTTCTATAACATCTTTATGCGAGGATGAATTTTTGATTTCAAAAAACTAAATAATAATATGAAAATTTAATACCCAAAAATACCACTCAAAAATCAATCAATTATTAATTTCTAATTTAACCGAGCCATTTAAATTTTCAAAAATTTTGGGCCGTATCCGTATGATGAAACATTTTTTGATTTTTAAAAATGTGTATAACACGGTATCTGCAATTTTTCAGAATTCAAAAATTTTTTCACAATGTACAAGATTTATTAACATTAATTGAAATTCAACAAATTATTCGAATTTCATAGAATTTACGACAATCTGTAGAATTATCCAAATAATTTTGTATTTTATTTATATTTTAATAATAATGATCGAAAAAATGCATTGAAATGTGCGTATAATAATTTTTCGTAATTTTTCAAAATGTCCATGTTTTTGAAATTTTTTCATAAAATTAAAAAAAAACCATACACTTTTCCAAAAAATATGATAATGATAACAGTACACAAAACTTATAAACAATCTCTTTAATTCTTCGAGTTACTTATAAAATTATTGACTATTTAGAAAATTTTCACAGTTTTTCAATATTTCAAAATTTTGAACATTATACAATAACTATTCAAAAATTTAAGTTACACTAAAATAATAAGAAAATTTGGATATTAAATTGGGTGGACATACAAATCTTTGGTCATATGGTTTGCACATTGTGGTGAGAATTTTTTATCTTATCATTTGAACTTAAATTATCATTTTTATTTTTTAGGTTTTTTGAGAGTTCTTTTTACCTCTTGCATTGATGTTTTTCTTTTCTTTCATTTAACTTTCAACGTGTGGAACTTCTGGTGCATTTAAAAAAGCTCTATAAATATACTACAAATTTGAAGTTAACTATGTGTAATAGTGAGAATTTTTTTTACCTCTAGTATTGGATTCCGCGTCATTTTCCCGAATCCAAGTTCCCGAACAGTCATTTCCCCCGAATGACCATTTTCCCGAAATGTCATTATTTCGAACGTATTATTTCCCGAAAGTATTTTCCTCGAACGACAATTTTCCCGAAAGTATTATTTTTCGAATTTGGGTTGGAATTTCACTTTTATTTCAATTGTATACATTTATGAATTTCATATTAAGAAGAGCCTTCAATAAAAAAAAGTCATAGTATAAGATTTAAATTTAAAAATTGTAAATTTTATTTTATTTCAAAGTTTTATTCATTAAAAAAAATTTTTTATTACAATTTTGAAATATAAAAATCGTCAACGCGTAACCCATGGCATTTATAGACATTAGGCTGATAGGAAAATTTCCTGTTCGGGAAAATTAAAAACCCTTCGGGAAAACGGATTCAGGAAAAAGACTGTTCGGGAAAATGGCCGTTCGAAAAAAGACCCTTCGGGAAAAAGGCTGTTCGGGAAAATGGTCGGCAACGCTAGTATTGATGTTTTTTTTTTCTTTCGTTTAATTTTCAACGTGTGAAACTTCAGGTGAATTTAAAAAAGCTCTATAAAGATACTATAAATTTGAAATTAATTATGATTCAAAGTGAGAGTTTTTTATGTTACAATTTTTATTTCTTAGGTTTTTTGGACTTCGAGAAGAGTACGCTGAAATGATCCAATTGTGCCGCAATTGTTGCTGCCTATTTTGGCGTTCCTTGGGGCACCCTTGCATTGCCGACCAAGATCCTGCTTTTCAAGAAAAACTGGCCAACGTCGACCGCACAACTCTTCACGTTCCGATACCGCCGCAGACATTTTTGAAATTTTTCTCGCTTTGAAAAACGAGCCTCCAAGAGCACAGGGGCACAGGGACAAACGGTAATAACAATTTTTTGTTTTTGTTTTTTCAAATGGTCAAACCATTTTTCGCGTATTTGATCGCCGGACGATAATAGGCGATAAGTTGTAACATTTTTTTGCAAAAGGCGAAAAAAATATTCAAAAAAGAGCGCGTCGAAACTTCCAATGCTATAACTAATATCGTTGTCTATATAGTCGTGTGATATATGATTTGTGATTTACGAAATTAATTTTTGGGGGGAAAATTATCTGGCTCTTGGTAAAGAGCGTTTAAGGTGCTTAGAATTGAATTTTCATCCCTACCGAAGTATTGAGATCATTTGAAAATGTGAAATCGAAACAATTTTTGTAAGGGTGCATTTTATTTGCACGTAATAATATTTATTTATGAATTTTTAAAAATCTGAGTTGGAATAACGAATCATAAAATTGGTACAAAAAGGTTTTTTTAATTAGTTGAAAAACGTTAATGCATAAAAATCTTATTGAACCAAAAGTAGATAAAAATGTGATTTATCAAACAGTTTGCTAGGGATAAAAGTTTCAATCAGAGGTGGAGTGAAGGTTTTTATGAATTTTTTTTTTTTTTTTTTTTGCAGGAATTTCACGCATTTGAAAATTTACGAAGAGATAATATATATATTTTTTTGGTGGCTGATCATTTATCCGTAAGAAACGAATTTCGCGGTGAAGAGTGTTGTATATTTTAATTTGATTTGGATCTATAAGTAAAAAATTTATTTTTGATTTTTCGATTTGTTTTTTGTTCCAATAATCTAAGGTCTAAATTTTTTGCCGTTGGCTGAAAAATTTCTTCGAAAAATTTCGAAAAAAAAAAACTATCATTTGATCCAAAATGGTAGTGTATAGTATCGATTTTTTATTTGTTTTCCAATAATTGCTGAGTAAACGATCCATTAATTTAATAGGAATAAGGAAATTTCAATTATTGCACAATTGTAGTTTTCAACTCGATAGCAAGAATTTCGAAAATAACGATTAAGAGCTTTGATCGTTCACTAAAAGTTACTAAAATTTCTGATAACTACAAAAATAAATGGTTTAACTAACAAAAAGAATAGTTGATTTAACGGTTTCAATATTTGTTGCCAAATTTCAGCAATATATGCAGCAGATCGATTTTGAATTTTAGAAATCAAAATTGGTTGCACTTTAAACGCCTACTTCATTTGGTGTGTATTTATTAAGGTGTCTGAGAGCAACCAAAAATGGTATTCATTGCATTTAAATTGGGACAATGGTCTTTTTGTATGAAAACATATTTTACACTTCGCAAACTTAAGTGATGTTTAAATTTAAATATGTAAGCAGTAAATTTAGTTGATTGTTGAATTTGGAATAAAGTAGGGTGAAAAAGTATGATAGATTTTGGTATTTGTGAACATGCTGTCGATGACGTAAATAAATATATAATTTTCCAAATGCAATTAGTTTACATTCCCGAAGCATTTATGCTTGAAAAGTTGTTTATTGAATAAATCACCCCCCCCCCTCTTTGTCTTTTGAAAGTATTGAGATATTTTTAAAAAAAAAGTTCGAATGTACTGTTTCTGATTTTAAGATCGAATCGAAATCAAAGAATTTTTCGATTTCCTATCTTTTTAAATTTCGAATGGAAATAAAGTATTTTGACATTCTAAAATAAATTGATTTTGAAACCATTTGATATTTTAAACTTTTTAGTTTTTCGAATTGTGTTTGGATTAAAACACTATAAACTTAGAATATCATGCAAATTTATCATTTTCAACAAGCACTTAAAAAATTTTTTACTTGAAAATCTGAAAATATTTATTTTTTGTTCTTGGTTATTTTTGATTGTTCAATGTTTAAACCTAGAGATTCTTATATTCGAATCCCAGAATTTTCAAGTTTTCACATTTCCTAAACTCATTTTACCATTGTTCTAGTACAGAAAAATGATTTCTTAACTTTGTGTTTCGAAGCTTTATTACATATAAATGTTCATTTACTTGTTTAGTAGATTATGTTTGTTGTCAACATCTATTTTTGACGAATTATAATTTTTAGAATATATTTTTTGTTTCATGTTAGCTATCAAAGAGTTTTGGGTAGGAACTCAAACGAGTTGAGGCAGTGTAATTGAATCTAGTTGATTGATTTTGTTGTTACAATGTTTGTTGATAATCTAAATAGTTGATATGGAAAATAAGTAAGTTTTGGGTAATAATAAGGAATCGTTCGAATTCGGAAAAGTGATGGGCAAAACATATGTTTGCAATTTTTACAGGATTAACTGTAAACGCTTGTACAGTAAGAGTACGTTCACTACAGCATATAAAAAAGCAATCAAGGTTGTGAATTTGAAAAAAATGCAGTTATATCTGGACTTTCGTAAAATGTGATAAATTATTTATTTGTTTGTCTGCTTCTTGTACATAATAATTAATGGGAAAATTTACTGACATTGTTTGTACATTTGATTGGGCATCGAAATGAACAGTTACAGTAGAAATGCATATTCATGATCCAACTCACAATTTGGACAAAAATCTATGCAGGTGTTTTTATTTCTCGAAAATATTTTCTGCCAAAAATTAATAATTTATAATGCTGTATAAGCTTGTGTAAATTTATGTAAATAACTGTGTGATCCGTAAATTGGCTGTATAGAGATGGTAAAAAAAGCGTGTAAAATTTATAAAAAATCACCTAAATGTCATATTTCGTCTATATCGGAAAGGAAATATCGCATCTCTAAGGGAGGAAAAAACTGGATAAATAAATAAATTACCAAAATATTTTGTCGTTAGGTCTAGTAAAGATAGTATTTTTTGGAGAAGAACAATTATTCAAAAACTCGAATATTTACGGAAAATCACAATTTAACTCGTAGTTGAATTTCACATATCGAAAGTATGTGGAATTCGATGTATTTTGGATGTGGCGTGATAAAATTTTAATCCTGCAACTTCAAGATGAGATAACTAATGTGTATTTTCATGTAGAAATATATGTGCTTTGCTGTAAGAAATGTCCATTGAGCTACAGTTGCGAAAGTTTAAAAATTATTGGAGAAAAAGATGCATAATTGCGAATAAAAAAAATTATACAGGATAAAAACAGATAAAAATTTCTTTTTAATTTTTTATTGATGTCATGATTTGATATTTTGGTCTACGAACTGTTATTTATTTACATGAATATGACAAATTTTTAGGTGAAGGGGTTAACAAGAGTATCAGCTCTTGCATGTACACCGTAACGAATTTTTGGGAAACCCTGAAAAATTGTATTATAAGTTTTTTGGTCCGGTTTTCAAAAAAATTGAAAAAAAGTTATCCGTTATTGAAATAAAATGAGTGTTGAACATTAAAAAGGAAATTGAGAAAATCTCAGAGTTACGAAAGTATTATTAAAATCCCCAAATGTAAAAATAATCGAAAATTTAATTTAATTGAATTGAACCACAAAAAAGATGTTTGTTTAAAAATACGAATGTATAATCAATTGCTCAAGTATAGATAATCCCTTTAATCCGAACTTTTCAATTTTTTAATTGTCGACTCTAAAAATGTATGGGATTCTCGTAACTTGGAGTAAATTTAAAAATTGTTGTTTTCTCAACGAATATTTTTTGACCCGGTTTTTTCAAAAATCCGTTAGGGTTCGCTGACGAAAAATCGTGCGAGATTTCATAGAGTAGTTAATTTCATGAAAATATGCGTTCCCAATTTTTCGTTTCAATGGCGTTGATGATCCTTTGGAAAATTTGCGGATCGATGTTGAAAAAGTCTTTGTCGTAGAATCGTGAAAATGATCTTTTTCGTCTTCTCTTGAGTAAATAGTCCTCGTAGTCGTCGCCTGATGGTGGGTTTATTTTCGCATAATAGAGCGCTGCGAAGCCACTATATATTAGCAATGCTGCTGTGGCAAGCTGTTTGTAAAACACGTCAAGTTTATTATGTAATGACATTTCTTCGTGGCGAACTAATGATCGAATAAAACCAATTCTTTCGAAACAATTATATATAGGTATTATTTTGATGAATTTTTCTATAATTTTTTTATCTGATTATTTTTAGAAGTTCTAATTGGTTTTTCGAAAATTTCAAACTTATTAGAGATTTTTTAGAACTTAAAAAAATTCGAAATGATGCTTTTTCTCAATTTTTTATGATGAATTTCTCTGGATGTAATGTCGATAATTTGATAAAACTGGTTCTATATTTTCGTACGTAAATGAAGATTCTCAGAAATTTTAACGTAGTTTCTTAAAATTCCCAATTTCGTGTATATCCTAAGAAAGTTTTCATTTTTGAGAAACTCAATTTGAAATTATCCTTTTTTAAAATTATTATAGCATTTTTAAACTTGAATGACGATTTTCAAAAATCTCAATGGATTATTTGAAAATCTCCAAATTTCTTGAAATTTCTTTGGAAATTCAGGCAAAATCGATCTTTGGAAAACTCGATTCAAAATCATGTTTTTTTATAATTAATCTATCTAGCTTAAGTAAAATGTCAATGGTTTTTAGATAATTTGTGATTTTCAGAAATTATTATGGATTTTTCAAAAATTTAATTATTCGAGATTTCTTAGAAATTTTTTCTTGAATTTCTCGAGTGGTTTTCGAAAATTTCCCCAAGATTTTCCCTCATTAAATAATATTTACATTTTCCATGTAACATGACTCTTTTTTTGAAACTTTTGAAAAGTTCATTCTCATTCGAATTTTTTTATAACTTCTATACCGTTTTTTTGTTTTTTGTTTTTTCAATTTTTATTGCATTTCAACCATGAAATCTCTATAAAATATTTCAAAAAACTATCGACACTTCCTCAAAATTGTAACAGAATATAGAAAATCAGAAAAAAATTAATTTGAAAAATTCAAACGAATTTCACAAAGTTTTCAAGGCTCTAAAATTCGACTTTCACTAAAAAATTTTCCCTTCATGATTTCTTGATTCAAATTTGTAAAATAACCTGAAAAACGGCCCAAAATTTATAACTGCCTTCATTAATTAAAAAATCGTAATAGCCATTCCAGTACTCGTATCTCGGTTTATCCAGAGCTCTTGAATTTTCTACATCTTCATCATCGACGTCATGATCATCGTAATCGTAATCGTCATCGTCTTCTTCGTACCTACTGCGATGAGTGTGATTTAAATTATCTCTCCGACTGTACCACGTAGAATTTCTGTAAAAAATTCATTAAAACACTCCAATTCTAAGTCACCACAAACACCAATCACGTTGCAAATCACGTATTTTTTATTAACATTCAATACAATCCATAAATTTCTAATCCGATTACAATTTGCATCAGGAATTGCGCACGCAGAATCTCAATCATGAAAATTATAAATTTGATAAGTATGAGTTTTTGTCATGACACTCAAGTTATAAAAAATTGTTGAAAAATCGTCCATTTGCAGCAGCATCGGCGAGGTTGTTTGGAAAATTAATTTTGTGCCTCGCGATGCTTTTTAGAACTAACGCAGCTACGTAAATTATGAAATATATGCTGAAGTAAAGTGGAATGTACCATAATTTTCTGCCAATGTAATAATAAGAATAGGGTCTTTTGCTTAATCTTGTGTCGTGCATTTCTGGTTTTTCAGGATTCGGGTGCTTATCGTGATGCCCGTGATAAAAATCGTCGTGATCGTAGGTTATTTCGTAATCGTTACTGTACGGATTTTCCTCGTCATTTTCTAATTGCCCCTCATATCCTACTATTTTTGGTGGCTTTTCTTCGCTCATGGGATCATTTAGAAATTCCGAAATAGGAGGTTCGTCATGCTCTTGACCGTCATGATATAAATCTGGAATCTGAATAATTTTGAAGTTACAATTGGCTCTCAACCATTTCCCTCCCAAAAAAATTTTTATCCGTTCGGTTACTTCACTTTTTTCATCGGAGTTCCAAGAGAAAGTAACTTTTGAATTCGACAGGAAAAAATAAGTGACTTGGAATCGAGAAGTATGTTAAGGTCTATTTTATTTTGTCAGCCAATTCTTACATGTGGTACCATTAACTGCACTTTTTTCAGGGTAAACAATTGGTGAAAACCTCACCATGTTCATATAGACTTTTCGGAATTCTTAAAAGTTTTTGGATTTTTCAAAAATATAAAGAATATTCCACACTATTTGTGGTTTTACGGAATTTGAAAAAATTCTCTGCAACGTACAAAATTCATCATTGTTTCCTGAAATTCTGATACTTTGATAATCTTTGAAAATTTTTAATGTTTTTGAATTATATCCATGATATTAAAATTTTCGAAATTATTGACGATCTCCTTGAGAAAAACACTATTCCATTTTCAAAAAAATTTATGAATATTTCAGTTTCTGTAGTTTCACAGAATTTCCAAAATTTTTCTTATTTTTTAGAACTGTTGAGAATCTTCAAAATTTTTTATTTTTTTCATTTTTCATGATCTTCAAAATGTCTCGATTTTTATGCAAGGTTTCAATATTATGGACGATCTCTGTTCGATGAAACGTCATTTGATTCTTAAAATTTAAAATAATATTACACTTTTTTATTTCTACGGAATTTCTTCATTGAACACACTGAGAAAACGCAAACAGAACTTGAAAACTAAATTTTGGATTTTCACTAAATGCATATGATGGATCATTCATTGCACAATCAAAAATAAAAACCTTAAAGGATTTTGAAAATTATGATACTTCGGAAATCCTCATACATTTTTAAATTTTTCATAACTTGAATTGCGAAGAAATAAAAAAATTTTGAAAAATCATTGTGAATTCAATTATTTTCGAATTTTTTCGATACATTAAATTTCAAATCTAAAATACATTGAAAATGTCAGTAACTTTTAACGATTTAAAAATTTTGAAACATATCGAAAATAATGAATTTTTTGGATTTTCGTAACATTCAAGTTTGATGTTATTGATTCAAAATTTTTGATTTAATTAAACAGAAAACTTATTAGAATTAACAGGGATTCCATGTATTATAATATAAATACTATTGATCTCCTCAAAGAATATTGTTTCTTCCATTATTCATTTTGCTATAAAACCCAAATATGCTTAAGGGTGTTTTTTGCACAGTACACCCATAAAAGTTCCTTTAAGTTACGGGTTCTAAAGAGCGCCATTGGCAATGAATGTGCCATGATGCTGTTTTAAGACGACTCGGAAGCTGCTGTAGTGCGAGAGAGATGCATAGAATGGAAACTAAATGAGAGGAAAAAGGACGGAAAGAGAATTGTCTTCCTAGTTGTCTTAACGTTCGTCTCGTGGCACTCAGTCAAATTCGTCAATGATGCTACAGTCATACAATGTTTACTACAAAGCACTCTTTGTGATGTATATTAATGAATCATTCTGCAATTTCGGTCATTCATGATGCATCATCGAATGTGCAAAGATGTCTACAATAGTGCTATCTGGAGATAGTGCCCTAAGAGTCGGCTGGGAAAATAAAAAAGACCTTACGATTTTTCCTTCAACATAAGCCTAATATTTCATCATTCTAAGTCACATGTATTATCATACTTTACCTGATCATCGTCACCGAGTGTAGAATAGTGATTGATTTTTATTTTTGATGGCGGCTTTTTCATGGGTTTATCGCCAGATACAAAATTCGAAGGCAGAAAATCATACGGTTGAGAAAAAACGACTCCTGAATCGGGCTCCGAAATGGGTTTGGTAATACTCGGAGATATGAACGAAACCTCGGAATTGGGCTTTTTAACGTCATAAATTTGTGCTCCGTTGCCCCGAATTTTAGCAGGCGGGGTAAATCTCTCCTGCGCTTGTTTTTTTATTGATAAAGGGCTCGATCTTACGCGCGGATCTCCGCTTTTTTCTGAATACCTGCACGTTTCAAAGTTATAGCGTGACACATCTTCGAGTTCAAGAAAAGTAAATCTTTCTACGAATTGTAATATCTTGATAAATAAATGTTATCCAACTATTATATGTTATACCATATTATATTGTACGGGATATGATCAAAATATATTTATAACAAAAATTATAATAATAAATATAAATAATTGGCTATTAAAATTAAAATATATTACAGCTGATTTTAAGATGATAATTCCCAAAACAAGAGTTCGTCATAAATTATCATTTCAGGAAAATTTCAGGCAGACATGAATATTTAAGATCTGAAAAATTACTTCGGATTTTCTATTATTTTGAAGTCTTGCTAAAGTTTCCCGTATTTCATTCATAACAGTAATTTAAAATTTTGTAGGGTTTATGAAAAAATATTTTAAAAAGTCTATTCGATCTCGGTAGAGATAAAAAATTAATATGATTTTTTACATGGTCTTTCAAGAACACTATAAATTTGTTGATATATAAAATTTTCGAAATGGTACATTCCACCTTCATTTCCTTTATATTTTCCTACGATAAATTTCACAATATTTTACTCTTTTCTTGGCTCCGTAATATGCAATGTGAAATAAAATAATGATCCTTGGAGTCGAAAAGAGTTAACTAATGAAAATGAATTCACAAAAAAATGTGGAATCTTAACATTATTTTTATTTATAACTTCTGTTAATCAATTATAGTTCTAATCAGAAATTTATAAAATCGTCATCATATATAACTAATATAATTTTTAATACTTTTAGTATTTTTCATACTACTTTCGCTTATTTAAAGCGACGGCAAAGTCCTTCCGGACTTTATGATTACTTCACTATTGATGATAGAGCTTGGAGAATTTTCTGATTTTATTTTAGATTTCTATATGTTCAGGGGCTCAAGATTATAAAATATTTTCAGTATTTTTATGGATTGATCTATATATTTCTAGAATTCAGTGGTATAGGAATTGAATTTCCAAAAAGTTTTGACCTTTACAGATTTTTGAGAAAATAATTTATAGATATCAGTATTTCACAGACTTCAAGAATTTTCGTATTTTTTGTGATTTATATAGTATAGTACATTCTAGTATTTTTACTCTACTAATTTTATTCTAACAGAAACCTTATAACAATTTTTATTAAAATTTTTATAAGGTCGACCTTACAAAATTTTCATGAAAGTTATATAAACCTTATAAAAACTTTATGAAAAAATTTTCTATGTAAAATTTAATTTTTGCTGAAATTCTTGTACTAATAATTTTGTTTTATAAAAAATTAGTTTAAATAATGTATTATTTTAAAAAAGTTTATTAAAAATTAAGAATTTTCGATAAGATTGGGAAGCTTTTTATAAAAAATGTACGGAGCTCACAAATAATTATTTTTTGAAATTACAATTTTTTATAAAACTGTCTCTCTTTTTGATAAGAAAATTTTTTTAATAATGTTTTTATAAGGTTGGCTTTATAAAATACAGAATTCTTATAGAAAATTTCTGATTCTTATACAAATTTTACTTTTTTTATACGAATCAAAATCACTAGAGTATAGACTTTTTATAGACTGTTCTAAAGATTTCTATAATTATATTAGATTTTTCAGGAAATAGTATTTTTAATACAGATTTCTAGTACTCGAAGTATTTTTCAGTATTTATACAATTTTTACTATTTTTTGATATTTTTAGGAATAAATTTCTAGTATTCGATGCCCTAGGATTTGAAGTTTTTCAGATTATTTTTGAGTTTAACTTTAAGAACTTACGTGAAACTATTTGTTCTATAAATTTCAGTAAGTACATTTTCACTAATTTTCGACGATTAGTATTTTTATCATTTTTCACACATCATCATTACTTTTTTTTATATTTACATGAAATATTCATCTATTTTATCAGAATTTCAGGGCCCTTATTATCACCATTTCCTCCACTTATTCCCTGAATGCCTCAAACATAAGAAAATTAAGTCTAAATAACTCGAAGATTTACCTTATGAGCCAAGGTGGCGGAGTCTGAGGTTGGCTCGATCTTTGATCATTGTGAGAAACTTTGGAATAAGACTTGATTTCTGGTACACTTGTTGAAAAACTCGAGTGTATCACAAAAACAGCT
Source organism: Platygaster orseoliae (assembly GCA_030522825.1). Classification (NCBI taxonomy): domain Eukaryota; kingdom Metazoa; phylum Arthropoda; class Insecta; order Hymenoptera; family Platygastridae; genus Platygaster; species Platygaster orseoliae. The sequence continues at coordinate 24,243 of JAPYZL010194584.1, read as the reverse complement.
ACGAAAACCGAAACTATCATCTTCTTAAAATGTTACAAAATGTTAGCCAGGAACGATACGCCACCGCTTTATGAGCTCGTAACTGTATTCTCCAATGTGCCGCTAAACAATTATAGACTACTCGAGAAATTGAAAACTCGTTCACGTAATATATTTAGCACTTGGTTCGTTTTCGTACTTAAAACATTCGCATTTCTCGATTCACCAAACGAGCAGGATTAATACAGACCAAAGACGTGAATTCGTAAAGCAAACAAGCACTGGAAACTTGACAAGCTGTATTTTCATCATACATTTCTGTACATTATGATTAGTTTTTTAATACTGTACAAATTGCTTCTCGAATTTTTTCATATCGCAGCATTCAGGTCTCGAAAACGACACCAACGTCGCGTGGAGTTGTTATGTCCAATAAGTTCACCTTCTTTTCGCCTGGCAAAAGTTTCACTTTGTCCTCGTCGACTTTTGTCGAACAGAATCGACAGCAAACGATGTACAAGAAAGTTTGCACGATCGAGTTGATGATTCCTGAAAGAGACAACATTTTTGCTGAAATTTTACTTACGAATTGTATATAGTAATACAGTTTCATGAAATTCTATTGAGATGTTGCAATTTGGAAAAACTTTAATCGAATTTGACAGGAAAATAACAAACCACTGGTAACGTAAACTCCGCAAATGATAGCGCAGATGGTCAAAATAAACGAAACTATAGTGTACTCCGCCTGCGAAATTGAAACTCGAAGGGCGCTCACGTCGTATTTGAAAAATATCCCGGGAATGCCATGCGAACCTTTCGCGTGATTTATGGGCCTCTCGTAATCTTTTACGCTGTACTGATACGTTTGTGAGTTTTTCATGAATATATTCACATCCGTTGGCACCACCTCAATAAAATATTGGTACAGCATCATGTCTGCGGGCGAAATTGTAAAAATAGTCACAAAGTTATCCCGAATTAAGGGGAGAGCCTCCTATAGATTGGAGTTTTCGTGCCTCAAATTTGTCCGTGGATTAAAAAAAAACTATCAATCTGAGATATTTGAATTTTCGAGCAATTATTCTTCTTTATTTATTCTAATTACAAGAAAAATTTTGTTTGGAAAATCTGGCTTCGATCTCGAGATTTGGGTTGCCAAACTTGACCGTGCATTTTTCGGAGAGGCAAACGGTGTGCACTCTGGAGCCTCTAAAAATGATTCTAGAACCAAAATGTTTGACAATATTTGTTGATTAGATTAGATCCTTAATGGGCTAACGTTTTTGTTTTATGAAAAAAAAAAAAATTTTTTTTAACACGACTTTTGTAAAAAATCAATTTTTTTTTCCTATATTGTTGATGAAAATTGTAATAAAACCTTTTTTTTCAACAATTCAAAGAACGTCAGTCCATGGGAAATTTAATGCACTTTAATTTGATATAAAAATCATTAGAATCGGTTGAGAAGTTTTAGGGCTATCGTGCACGCCAGTGAAAAATGCACGGTTAACTTTGGCAGCCCATATCTCGAGATTGAAGCAAGATTTTCCAAAAAAAAATTTTTTTTGTAATTAGAATAAATAAAAAAGAATAATTGTTCAAAAATTGAAATATCTCAGATGGATAGTTTTTTTTTAATCCACGGACAAATTTGAGGCGCGAAAACCCCAATCTATAGGAGACTCTCCCCTTAAATATCGAACTTGGGAACATTTTTTTGGGGATCTTCTGGATTGGGCCTCAAGTAGTAAGTCCCAAAATCCAGGTTCCCAATTTATGAGTCCCAAATTATTTTTGGGCCTTCTGGATTGGGCCCCAAGTAGTGAGTCCCAAATTTCAGGTTCTCAATTATCAGTCCCAAATTCACAAGGCCCATATTATTTTTGGGCCTTCCAGATTGGGACCAAATAGTGAATCCCAAATTTCAAATTCCCAATATATCAGACTCAAATACACAAGGCCCAAATTATTTTTGGGCCTTCTGGATTAGGCCCCAACAGTGACTCCAAAATTTCAGGCTCTCAATTTATCAGGCCCAAAAATAATTTGGGCCTCGTGAATTTGGGACTTATTAATTGGGCCATAGATTACAAGGTCTGACTTAAGTTAATTGAATTTAATTAAATTTAATTGGTAAAGGTATTTTTTGAGATAAAACTTGTCATTTGTTGACGTAGTTTTTCGATTTCATGACAAACAATTTTGAAAATTCACGTTAAAGAATTTCAAAGATTTATTGGTTTGAGAAGTTTGAATTTCAAGGTACAAATTTAAACTGGTGCTGGTTATTCATTTTTTTTTCACAGTCATAGTTTAGCTTTGCAGTCATAATTTTTAATATTCACAAATGAATTTCTAGTATTTCTATAGATCGCTGTATATATTTCTAGAATGTGATGCTATAGTATTGAAAATTCAATGACTGTAATTATTTTAATTGATTCTAAAAAAAAAACAGTATCTTTTCAATGCGTTCTCAGTAATTTTTTTTTTTCGTATATTTATAAGTATTCCAAGAATAACATGTTCTAGGATTCGAAGTTCTATAAATTTTTGAGAAAATTATTTTTACATAGTTATTGAGTATGAAACTATTCCTATCGTTTCTCACATGTTTTTTTAGTATTTATCAAACAGTAAAGGATTTTCTAGGAATTTTTTTAGATTTCTAGTATTTTGTAGATTTTTTTTAAGATTTTTAGTACTGTAATAGATTTCTGGGAAAATTATGTCTCCGTGATTATTAGTATTTTAAAGATCCCTTTTGTTTTTTAATTTTTTTAGTATTCATAAAATATTGTATCGTTTTCTAGTATTTTTATATATTGTTTTATACGTTTTTCATAATTTGATGCTCCAAATTTTGTAGTTTTAGAGATCATAGGTATTTGTTTAGATTTTTCAGAAAACAGTTCTCTGATAGAAATTTTCTCACTTAAAGTATTTCTTCAGAGTTTGTATGATTTGAAAGATTTTATGGTATATCTGTTATTTTCTGTCTAGATTTTTCGAATTTCGGTAGATTATAATTTTATAATCATAATTTTATAAGTTATTCTAGCCAAACATTGAAAATCACAATTTCGTTGAAAAAAAAAAATTCTCGTGAAATAAGGATTATTGTTTCATGACTTTAATACTTGTAAATAATTATAAGTGATTCTTCAAAAACATACATTTTGCAAGTGTGACGTGGCGTTTTTGGGAGGAGGGGGGAAGTCTAAATATTTTTGACTAAGAGTGACATAGAGGGAGGGAGGGGTCAAAAATGGCTAAAAAGTTTGTGACATATTATGTGCTTATGTCTCACTTTCGTTTGTGATTTTTTCTTCTCCGTCCAATGGATGAACAATCCCTGCCACAGGCTCAGCAAAAGATAATTTGTTTATTCTGTGCGTAAAGTTGTAATCTTTCTCAGTCATGTAGGCCGAAATGTGTATGTGGCCTCGTGGAAGTTGAAGCGATTTACCGGAAGTTATATGAAAATTTCCAGCGACTTTATTTACAGTTAAACCACCAACGATTCGACAAGCGTTTTTTGGATAATTTGGAACATCGGTTCTGCAACATTTCATGGAATTGACGACTTCATACTTGAGTTGATGATTTTCAAAGTTTGTGATTACAATTAAGTAACTTTAAATTGTAAATATTTTGTCTGATAATTGAATTCGAATTCGAATAAAAAATTTTTTAAAACTCTAATTGAAAAATATTATAAATTTAGTTGATTTATTGCCAGTTTTTGCATACCTTTCTGGCATATCAGAATGAAAAATAGTAGGCAAACTGGATTTCCATAAAACTTGATGAAGCGCGTGGTGTTTTCCTTGCAGATACGAATTTAGGTGTTTCAGGAGTTCGAAATGATCTTGCTGCTCCGAGCTCAATTCCCACCAAGTTTCTTCTAGATGCAAAGGTTCGATTCCTACTACATTTTGGCCCGTAGGGTCAAGAACGTCAGCTCCGACGCGATGACATGGCATTGCCACTGTCATGTCTATGTTAATTTGCAGCTTTTCGTTCATTTCGATGTCTGGTTTGAACTTAAATACCAATGGACGGTCAAGAAAGTACAGGAACTCTGAGTAAATTAGATATCCTATCACACAGAAACTGAAAAGAGAAACTGAAACACAATTTTGGATTACCTCCCATTTTTTAACCAAGTTTTCAAATTTACTTTCAGGTCATTGATTTAAAAGAAATTTTCAAAATCTAGTTATTACTTAGTCTTGAGATATTGAATTTTGGAGTTGCAAAAAATAAATGTAGAATTGTTATAATAAAGAGATGTTAGGTTTTCAATTCAATGATTCAATTGAATTTTTCAATGAATTTAACTATAGGATCTGAAGATCAAATGACAATTTTTATTAGGATGATTAGAGCTGGTTATTAATATGAATATCATGAATGCAATAACAATATTTTAATATGCACTTACGATAATTATAATAACATATGCATAATGAATTGAACTTGAGATGAATCGTTAGTCTGAACATCAACAATTCATCGATATGACTTATTATTTCAATTCCAATGCTACAGCTAATTTGATTGAGAAACTCTTTTTTCAATTCAAAAAATCTTTTCCAAAAGAAGTTCACAGAAAATGAAATATATATTATAATGTGAAATAAAAAATATGAATTCTGAAAATAATATAAAATCTGAAATGTTTCGATTACACATATATTTCAATTTTTAATTAGAATTATTATACCTCTAAAATATAAAACTTTTCAAATTCACTTTCAATTAAAATATGAGCAAACTTATAACATAATAAATATTGATTATTTTCACTTAGCATTCAAAGGGCTTTTCACTTGAAAATTTTCAAGTCAGTATTTTTAAGTTGATAAATACAGATTTTTTATTCTCAATTATTTCTGATTGTTCGGTGTTTAAACAAACACATAACACTTGCAAAATGTATGTTTTTGAAGAATCACTTATAATTATTTACATTTAAAGATGGAGATTCTTATACTCGAATCCCAGAATTTTTAAGTTCCTGAAATGTTCGAGTTTTCACATTTTTCAAACTAATTTTATCATTGTTCTAATACAGAAATAACTATTTCTTAACTTTGTGTTCTGAAGATCTATTACATATAAATGTTCATTTACTTGTTTAGGGAATCATGTCTATTGTCAACATCCAATTTGACGAGCTATGATCCTTAAAATCTTTGGAATATGTTTTTGTTTTTAAATATTTTTCAATTAAAGAATTTTTCAATTTTCAATATTTTCAAATTTTGAATGGAAATAGAGTACCATGACATTTGAAAATGAATTGATTTTGTAACCATTTGATATTTTCAAACTTTTGAGTTTTTCGAATCGTTTTTGGATTCATAAATCTATAAACTTAGAATATCATGCAAATTTATCATTTTCAATAAGCACTTAAAAAAATTTTTACTCGAAAATTTGAAAATCATTATTTTGTGTTCTTCATTATTTTTTATTGTTGAATGTTTATACCTAGAGATTTTTATATTCGAATCCCAGAATTTTAAAGTTTCTGAAATGTTCAAGTTTTCACATTTCCTAAACTAATTTTACATTTGTTCGAGTACAGAAAAATGATTTCTTAACTTTGTGTTTTGTAGCTTTATTACATATAAATGTTCATTTACTTGTTTAGGAAATTATGTTTGTTGTCAACATCCATTTTTGACGTATCATAATCTTTGAAATATATTTTTAGTTTTATGTCAGATTTCAAAGAGTTTTGGGTAGGAACTCAAACGAGTTGAAGCAGTTTAATTGAATCTAGTTGGCTGATTTTGTTGTTACAATGTTTGTTGATAATCTAAATAGTTGATATGGAAAATAAGTAAGTTTTGGGTAATAATAAGAAATCGTTCGAATTCGGAAAAGTGATGGAAAAAATATATATTTGTAATTTTTACAGGATTAACTGTAAATGCTTGTACAGTAAAAGTACGTTCACTACAGCATATAAAAAAGCAATCAAGGTTATGAATTTGAAAAAAATGTAGTTATATCTGGACTTTAGTAAAAAGTAATAAATTATTTATTTTTTTGTCTGCTTCTTGTACATAATAAATAATAGGAAAATTTACTGACATTGTTTGTACATTTGATTGGGTATGAAAATGAACAGTTGCAGTATAAATGCATATTTATGATTCAACTCACAGAATTTTGAAAAAAATCTATGCAGGTGATTTTGTTTCTCGAAAATATTTTTTTCCAAAAATCAATAATTTATAACACTGTATAAGCTTGTGTAAATTTATATAATGTGTAATCTGTAAATTGGCTGTATAGAGATGGTAAAAAAAGCCTGCAAAATTTATAAAAAATCACCTAAATGTCATATTTCACGAATATAGCAACTTTAAAGGGTAAAAATTGGATTAATAAATAACTGATATATGTTGTCATTAGATCTAGTAGAAATGCATATTTATGATTCGACTCATAGAGTTTCGAAAAAAATCAATGAGTTTTTTCTATTTCTCAAAAATATTTTCTTTCTAAAATCAATAATTTATAATGCTGTATATGCTTGTGTAAATTTATGTAAATAACTGTGATCTGTAAATTGACTGTAAAGTGATGTAAAAAAAGTGTATAAAATTTTTCAAAAATCACCTTTATGTCATATTCATCGATTATTCCAAAGAAAACATCTTTTGAGAAAAAAAAATTGAATTACTATATAAATGGTTTATATATTGATAAAAATATCAAAGTACAGGTAAAAAATAATTTTTTATTTAGAATGTTAATTAGAAATAGCAGTACAAATTTTTAAAAAATCAACTTTGTCTTATTCAATGATTATTCCAAAAAAAAAATCTATTAAGAGAAAAAAAACTGGATAACTAAATAAATTATTTTAATATTGATAAAAATATTCAAGAATATTTTATGATAATCAAAAATTTGGGTTAGTGTAAAAATGTCAATTTGAAGAATATAAAAAATTTTTTGTTTGGAATTTAAACTGGAAATCAGGATCCAAAATTTTAAAAAAAATAAAATATAAAAATAGTTTACATGTTCCTCCCACTGCAGATTGTTTCCTGTAAGATCCAGGTACTTTCGGAAAAACGTCCCATTGTTTAATGCTTTTCAAATTGACGTTCCGCCTTCGTAACATATTTACTATTATTCTAAACTGTACTTTTTTCAATTTTTTTGCTGTCAATAATCTGATTTGTCTATTATCATCGGCATCACGAATTCTGTGTGACGATTTTAATATCCCAGTCAGTTATTGCTACCACTTCAACAACTTTTTATGAACAATGTTTTTTCATTACCAATATTTTCATTTTTTATGCCACGTATATACACTACACTATTTTATGTATATACATATACACGTCAATGACCTGTCAACACCTGTCAATACATTAGTGTACTATACATTTAGCAACTAAATTGTTCTGTATTGCATGTCGTACATGTCCTTGTACATTTTTGACGAATATTTTTCAAGGTTTGCTTTCAAATTTATTTTAAAATTGTCTGCGATAATCGATATTTTCTACGCAACAAAGACAAACTTATGTCTTTTTCGACGCTATAAAAAGAGAACGAAGATACCACGCTGATAAGCTGAGTTTGAATTTGTTGCGGCGGCCATCTTGAATTTACGAATCATCGTATCTCCGAATGTAAACAAAGTTTTTAAGCAGTTTTTAAGGTTTGCATTTAAATTTATATTTCGAAAATTGTCTGCGATAATCGATTTTCCTATGTAACAAGGACAAACTTACGTTTGGTTTGGCGCTATAGAAAGAGAACGAAGATACCACGCTGTTATACGAATTCGAATTCGTTGCGGCGGCCATCTTGAATTTACGAATCATCGTATCTCCGAATGTAAACAGAGTTCAACACAACACAACAATAATTTCCTTCTCAAACGCCGGGAAATCCAAACTGTCGAGTTTTCCTCAAAACTTCGAGGGAAGTTCCGAGCATCTCGCGATGACAGTGATTCGATACAAGCCGTAATCAGTTTTGAATCTCAAAATGTCATCCCAATCGTCTTCGGGGTTAAGCGGTAAGAATTTGCTGCGGCCGATCGGCTTGCAGTGCAAAGATCTCCACGATTACCTCAAGTCGCGCAGTCCGGAAGTTCTGAACAAACTTTACCACAATCCCCCGATATGCCTCGCCGTGTTTCGGGAGCTTCCTGTGATCGCGAGGCACTACGTCATGAGGTTGCTCTTCGTCGAGCAGCCCGTGCCAAAAGCCGTGATCGCCTCCTGGTGCTCCAAACTGCACGCCGAAGAACACCAGAGCGTCGAGGATATATTGAGCGAGTTGAATGTCTGGAAGACGCTTTCCATACCTGGGGGAATGCCCGGTTGGATCCTCAACAGCACTTTCAAAAAAAATTTGAAAATAGTGCTGCTCGGAGGAGGCAAGTCCTGGACAATGTCCAATCAACTGGAAGTCGACAGCAAGCCCAAGGATATCGCTTTCTTGGATTCATACGCTATGGAAAGATGGGACTGCGTTTTGCATTACATGGTTGGCTCGCAGCAGCAGGAAGGTGAGATTTTTTTCCCTACAATGTTTTGGTCAAATGAGAAGGTAGACAAAATTTTTAAGGGCCTGAAATTGGCCTTTTTTCAATAATTTTTTTCTAAGAAAGTATTATAGATATCATGTCTCTGAAATTCCAAACATTTAAAAATAAACGAAAAAATTAAAAAAATTGTTCTATCATTCCTAATAATAGAGTTAATTCATAATTTTATTATTATTGATATTTAGCAAAAATTTATCTTTTTTCATTATTTTTAATTTTATTCATCGGTGGAAATTAAAAATACATTTTTTTTCGTTTTCATTTATTTCATAAACGTTTGGAACTTCAGGCACATAAATCATCCAAATTTTTTGGAAATATTGGAGGTCACAACCTAGATCTGGATTTAACGGTATTTTAGAAAAAATTATATGCCTGAAGTTTTAAATGTTTATGAAATAAACGGAAACGAAAAAAATTTATTTGATATCTCCACCCATGAAGAAAATTAAGAATAATGAAAAAAGTTAAATAATATTTGTTAAATATCAAAAATTAAGAATCAATTCTATTACTAGGAATGATACAACAATTTTTTTTTTATTTTTCCTTTTTTCTTTAAACGTTTGGAACTTCAGAGACATGAAAAAATTTGAGTTTTTTTTTCTATTTTTTAATAAAAAAAATCTGTCATTATTTTTCTTGTAACAGTATTTATGAAAGTGTTGAAAAACTGTCAGACATATTACAGAAATCAATTGTAAACTAGAAAATTCATATTTTGAAGTTTTTTCAATATACATGAAATCGTCAAAAATGTTTAGAAATATTTAAGATCACAACCTAGATCTGGATTTAACGGTATTTAAGAAAAAATGTAAGTTTCTTTTTTCTTCTATTTTTTAATAAAAAAAAAATCTGTAATTATTTTTCTTTTAACAGTATTCATGAAAGTTCTAAAAATCTGTCAGAAGTATTACAGAAAACAATCTTGATTGTGATGAATATCGTTATCAGTGAAAAAAAAGTAAAAATTATAAAAACTATGTATGTAACATAACTGATAATAGAGTTTTATTACAAACTTGAACTTCAAAATCTTATTTCTAAAAAACTTTTATTTGATCAAAAACATATCTTTCACAAGCCTCAATTTAAAAAATTAAAAAAATGATGTTTCTCAAGTTCCAAACGTCTAAAAATAAACGAAATAAAAAAAAAAAAATTTCCATTGCGCCCCATTTTTAAAGTAATAAATAATTATTGATGTTTAGCATATATAACCTAACGTTACTAACTATTTTTCACTCGAATCTGGAGTGGAAACCAAAAACCAATTTTATTTTTTCATTTTCGTTTATTTCTTAAACGTTTGGAACTTGAGGCAAATTTAAAAAGTAATTTGGAGAAGTAATCACTGTTCAACACATTTTTTTCTTCCTGAATTTTAATTTTATTTTTGTATGTTTTATATTATTTTTCAAAGTTTGTATGATTCAAAAGGTTTTTTTAGATTTTTAAAAATTGTTTTATACATTTTTAGCGTTTTCAATGATTCTAGTTTGTTTTTATTACTTACTGGGTTGTAACAATTTTGAAAACTTAAATTTTCTTCATTTTCCTAGCCAAAAATTTACAAATAGAATTAAGATCAGGAAAAAACTCTTCTGAATTTAGAATGATTGTTATTTTTACGTTTGTCAAATTAAATATTCTAAACAATTTTCAAAATTTATATGAAACACTTTGTTACGTTCTCTAGATTTCAAGATATATATTTTTAATCGTTTCAACTGATTTTTCTACTTATCGCTGTTATTATGATTATATTCATAACTTTTTTAATTTCGTATTTTTATTATCTATTGTCATAGTTTTCACTCTACTCTTACATTGAATAATAATTGATTTTATTAGAATTGAACATGCATGACTTGATTTCAGGGTTCTAGTTTATTGTATTATTTATTAATTTGTGATTCAATTACACATTGAAAAGAGAAATTATAGTGAAACTTCCATTTTTCTCGTTTTTATCGAGGGAGTGTCTATTTGTACGTACTCGTTTCCACCGTTTTCGTCAATTTTTTATGTACATTTTTACATTGAAAAAATGAAATTAGCCTATGTAAAATAAATAAAAAAATGTATTTAGTTATAAAAATTTTTTATTTCAAATATGTTATAATTTAAAAAATTTTGGGATTCAAAAAGTATTGTTAAATTTGCAAGTGCACATTTCTTTTTCAATATCTTACAAAAAAGACATCATAATACCCAATTTATCCATCTCGTGAATTTTTCTATACGAATTTGCTTCTTGAATTATTAAAGTAGAATTCATTATTTTCGCACATTCAATTCAAAAATTTTAAGAGAAATCGGTGATGCGGTCAATGATGACCTGATCGATTTTAAAATTTAAAGTAATTTCTATATTTTTTCAAACGTGAAACCCGGCTAACAAATTCATTGAAGAGGAATTTTATAATGACGCAATCTGTAAATAATTCTTTAATTTACGGATCCTCAAAATTGTATTTACATCTGATTTATTAAATTTGTATAAACCTGCAAATACGGTGATTGTTTGGAAATTATCTCACTATTAATAGAGTCGATCGACTTCTGTAGGAATCTCAGCAGATGCAGTTAGAATCTTATTGCACGCTGGACTGATGAAACGAGACGATGATGGAAGTCCAGCCATAACTCGAGCTGGTTTTCAATTTTTGCTGCTAGATACAGCATCTCAAGTAAATATCGAAAAATTAAAAGCAATATTCAACACATTCTCAATAACTTAAATAGGAACTAATTCAGAATCGACTTAAAAAAAAGGAAACTCTTGTTAGAAATGAAATAATTTCAAAGTTTTCAATGAAAGTTACATTTGAATTATTTTATGATTTATTTTTCATTCGGTTAAGCTTGTTTCATTATTCTTATATCTCGTTTATTTACAGGTTTGGTATTTCATCCTTCAATATTTAGATACTGTAGAATCTAGAGACCTAAATTTAGTTGAATGCCTCACTTTTTTATTTCAACTAAATTTCTCGACCCTTGGCAAAGATTACAGCACGGAAGGTATGTCAGACAGGCTTTTGATATTCCTGCAACATTTGCGAGAATTCGGCCTAGTTTATCAGCGAAAGCGTAAAGAAAAAAGGTTTGTAAAGGTTTTTATAACTTACATATTCATCATTTAAGGAAAAAAAATTAATTATTTTAAATATAATTATGAAATTCATGTCGAATAGAAAACTTTTTAAAGGCTTAAAAAATTTTTCAATAATTAATAATTACCATCTTTGATTCTTATAAAAAAAGACAAAATTTTTATAAGAATTTCGTGTTTTATAAAGTCGACCTTATAAAATTCTTATAAAAAAAATTTTTTTACACAGAGACCTTATATACAAATTTTTTTTATACAGAAATATTTGAGCCCTGTACATTTTTTATAAACTTAATATTTTTACAAGTTTTTTTTTTTATATAAATTGATTTGTTAGAAAACGAAAATATTTGTATAAGAATTTCTGCAAAAAATAATATTTTATAAGGTTGACTTTATAATAATTTTTATAATAATCAAAATCACTGGGGTAAAGTAATTTTCCTTGGCTGTTTCAGGTTTTATCCCACAAGATTGGCACTGAACATAGCAGCAGGCCAAAACAAACCTATTTCAACAGAGTCCAATGCAGACCGTTACATAGTCGTTGAAACTAATTACAGGATTTACGTCTACACCGACTCGAACCTTCAAGTCGCTTTGATTGGACTTTTTTGCGAAATGTTGTACAGGTAAAAAAACAAACAAATAAACATAAAGCAAATACAAACAACATTGCTCAGAAAAACATCTCAGAATGATTTATTTTCAGGTTCCCCAATTTGATCGTTGCCATTCTCACTCGTGATTCCGTTCGTCAAGCACTCAAAAGTGGAATAACGGCATCGCAAATCATTGGGTAAACAAAAAGGCCAAATATTTAACAGTACATTAGTAAAACAAACTGGAATGTTTGAAAACGACTTGAAATTGTTTTTACTCTTTTTTCTATAAATCCCTGGTTATCATAATATATTTTTAATTTTGTACGAAAAAATTCCTGAAATTCGAATCGTTGGTTCAGCATAAATTTCTTTATTTAATTTTTCGATTTGATCCATTTGAAATTTGTTTGACAGTTTTCTAGAGCAACACGCCCATAGCAAATTGTTGGAGGCTGGACCTCCAATTCTTCCCCCCACAATTGTGGACCAAATAAAATTGTGGGAAAATGAAAGAAATAGATTTCAATTCACCGAAGGAGTATTGTACAGTCGATTTAATTCCCAGGCCGATTATGAAGTACTTCGAGAACACGCTGCTTCAACCGGAGTACTTATTTGGAATAATGAAAGGTGAAAATAGGGTTTAAGGGTTGAAACATCTCCCAAAGTTGGAATAAAATAATTGTTATTTGAAGACAATGAATCGAAATAATCGAAAATTAACACACTGAAATTTTAAAGGATGCATTATTTTGAACGTGACAATTCGATATTATTTTTAATAATTCAATGAACAACTTTGAAATCTCAAGTTTCGACAAATGAAATTTTTTTGTAGAATACTGAAATTTGAGTAAGGAAAAAATGAACTTTTTCGTAAATTATCAACATAGTAAAGTGAATTTTTTAATTGATCTTTTATTTCATATAAAATAAAAAATTCGTACATGAAAAATTTGATTCCACGTCTTGGAAAATTTTAATAATTCAATGCTGTACATTTCCAGAATTAAATATTGCAGTGATCATTTTATGAAAAAAAATCAAATTCCTAGAAAATGTATAAATATATGAACAATGAAAATGAAAAATTAAAAAATGTGCAACTCCGCAATCTAAAAGTTGGATTAAACGAAATCATTGAAGATTGGAAGTTGTAAAGTTCCAATACTGAAGTAATTATTTGAATTTCAGGAGTCGTACCGTGGTAGTAACGAAAAGTGGCCACGACGACGTGAAAAAATTTTGGAAGCGGTATTCAAAAGGGTCCAACTGAACAACCAATTTCTAAAATTGTTGTGTATTTTTTATTGATGTCAATCTCGAACAATAAACTACAAATAAAACCTTATATATTCGTTCACAAGTAATTTACAATCCAACTTTTCAGTCGATAGTACATTCTAAATTATTGAAAAAATACTCTTAGTTACATTTAAATTTAGAATCTGTAGTTTTTCATTTGCTTGCGCTACATTTCGATTGCCATCACCAGGACTCGCGTAAAAAATTCCGAAGTTGCCAAAGCTGGCAATTACTTTCTGGCATGAAGATTAGCATTTTGATGAACTTGGATTTTTTAGCGAATAATTAATCCCACTGGCTTTGAGGGGAAGAAGATTCTTGTTGTCAGCGTTGTGGTGCTGCTTTCGGTTTCGGCATTTTGGCCAACAATCCCTGAATTTCTTTTTTCTCATCGTACGTTTTCCAGAGTTCGTACAAATTTATCACGTAACGCGCTATTTCTTGAATTTTTTCCATGTCCGCGTTGAGCTCTGCAAACCATGATTTCAAATCTTTTTGCAGAATCACGCAGGCTATTTGGAGGCACCCTGAAAATTAAATTTTGTATTTAATACTACCTTAACTTTGATATTTTTGAATATGTAGATAACAATGATCTCTCGGAGCCAAACGTGAAAAACATGAATCAATGAAAATCCATGCTAAGTGGTAAAAATCCTTCTTTATATTTCAGCCTCCATTAGGCTCTCTTCAGAAGCTATACAAAAATTATAATACTTATTTCTCTTTCTAGTAAATTATAAACAATGGCATCAAAGATACGAAAACACAAAAAACATATACTCACAATAAAATCTTATAAAATTCTCTAGATGATCAACTTAGACAAAAACATTAAACTAGCAGATAGTACATTTAGAAAGAAGAATTTTGATATCATTAGATAAATTTTAAAAGTTAATAATTACCCAGAGATATTTGTTGATAAATATATTAAGAAGAGAGTTCACATTCTACTCAATAGCAATCAATGTAATCAAAGAGATAATAAATTGGATCGAAAAAAAGTGATTTTGCCTTATGTAGAAGAAGTGAATACAAATTTAAAGAGGATCTTAAGCCAATACGAAGTTCAAGTAATTAATAAAATTGATAATAAAATGAATTCTTGTACTATAAATTACACACGGAGTAACATTCTGAAGTTATTTTTGATATTTTTGTTACATAATGTGAAAAAAAAATTGATGATAAATTGAAAATATCAGGGACTAAATATGAAGATTATTGGAGGATAAAATGTATTACTGAAATGATGTGGAGCTCACCAATCGCAATTTGGTACGGTGGGTAAAGCAAGCAAACGTCAGTGCGTAAGCTGTCATTGATGATTCGCCACGTGAGGGGGAGCAATTGTTCATCAGGGCCAAGATCTTGAATGAGAGTCTGCAAAGGACGGTAGGGCTGGTACACTATCAAACAGCAGTCCAAGTGTTCCAGGAGGTAGAATTCACACTCCAAAATGTGGTTTGTTCTGTATGGGAATTCTTGGGTGTATGCGTACATAAATTTATTTTTCACTGAAATTTGATAAATGAAGCGTACAATTAATTTTTGTCAGATAGGAGAACATTTTTCGATATATTTTTACTGAAACATAAAGTTGAAAGATAAAAAGTTTTTTTTTTTTTATTTCTGAAGCCTATAAATTTTGTACTTTATAGAACATGATTGAATAAATATTTGTGGTTAAGCTCTGAAAAAAATTTAATTTTAATTAGGAATTTTCATGAGTTTTTTTTATATATATAAACTTATATGAGAATTTCTGCAAAAATGAAATTTTATAAAGAAAACGTTCTTTATAAAGTTTTTATTGGGTTGACCTTAGAAAAAAGCTTTTCTTTTAAAAATTATATAAGGTCGACTTTGTAAAAATTTTTTTTAGGTTTTTACAAGAATCAAAATTACTAAGGATGATTGACATTGAAAAAGAAATGAAGCTTTAGTTAGGAATTTTCATGAGTTTCTTTAAATATAAATTTACTTGAATTAATTTTATATAAGAATTTCTGCAAAAATGAGATTTCATAAAGAATACATTTTTTATGAAGTTTTTATTAGGTCGGCCTTATAAAAAAAGTTTTTCTTATAAAAATTTTATAAGGTCAACTTTATAAAAATTTTTTTAAGGTATTAATGAAAAAAATCACAGATAATCTTGTATGCGTACTAAGTGAATCTGCAAAATTTCAGCTCGATTCACTGTCTAGTTTTTTGTAAAAAAATTCCTAAATTAAACATGTATTCAAATGGGCAGAAGCATATTTTTACAAATTTCTGAAAAACCACGAGATAGATTTTTTTTTTAATTTCACCACAACTGAAAAATGTAATTACACGTAATTTGCTGTATCAGACACAAATTTTCACTGTACTGTTTTTTCGAAAAACTTGTTTTTCCTATTTGATTAGCAAACTTGGCAACACTGTACTTGATCGTGTTCCATGACAGAATGATCTCTTACTCTAGTGTAAAAAAAGGACAGTACGCTGCGGTGTACTGCGGCGTTGCCGCGACCAAAAATAAGACAATGAACTGAAGTTAGTGGTAGCTTGCGCCTATCTTCATCACGGACGCAATACCTTAAGGTTTTTATAAGAATCAAAATTACTAAGGATGCTTGACGTTGAAAAAGAAATGAAGCATTATTAAAGTATAAAGTAATTTAGGGGCTGTCCACATATTACGTCATCAATTTTTTTGTACGTATCTCTAATGTCGATTCTAGGGATGCCGAGTATCGCATCGTGTCCTTTTCTCGCTTATTAGAGCTGTTGTTTAGCGAGAGAGAGAAGCCAATAATATCGTGCATCCCTAGTCGGCTCATATTTTTGTCTCTTTTCAATATGATGACGTCATATATGGACAGCCCCTTATATACCAACTAGAAATTGAGATTCACACTTTTTTCTCTATTATTATCTTTTATTTTATATTTAAGAGATATATAAATGAATAAGAGCTATTTTCATGCCTGTGGGCAAAAAGTCAATTTTGGCGAAGAAGCATTAAAATCTTTATTTCGAGTAACGTTAAACTTTTAAATCGACTCGTTAAGTTTTATAGACATGTTTCAGCTTGTAAAATATGCATGAAAAAAATTGTAAATTTTCAAGAATCAACTTGCCTACAGTTTGGCATGTTGTAATCAGTCGGGTGTTGGAAATAACTCCAAATTCTTCAACTTTGGACGCCAAAAATACTGAGGTGGGAGCCAAAAGCAAAGGATCGATGCATTTCAAACTGTTTCGAGCATAAAATCTCTTGAAATAAACAGTCGCAGTTGCAATGACTTGTTGCCTCAACTTTAAATGTTCCCCGAGAACCTGAATAACTGCAACGAATAAATTCAATGAAAATCAACACAAAATATGCCATGTCTTGTCTTCGTCATGTAATATTTACAGTTAGCAAAAAAGATGAACAGTTTTTGGTATTCCTCCTCGGTCAAAATAGACAAATCATATTGTCTCTCGCGTATCAAATCCTGTTTGTCCAATAACCACTGTTGGCTGAAAATCCATGAAATTTAAGGAAAATGTTGCTGTCAAATGCGCACAAAGGTGTCAAAGGTGTCAAAGGTGAACAAAAACTTACTTATGCGAGCTTTGCCAGAAATTTCCAGCCATTTTTTATGGTTTTTTGCAAGGGGGCAAGCTACCGTTCGCGCGAGAAAAAATTTGGCATTGGTGGAAAGTTCTTCAAGCTAGTTTTTTGGAATTTCGTTGATGAGTAAATTATACACCGGCGAAAATCACTTTTTTCACTCTTTTGTTTGTTTTGTTGGCAGAACTTGTTCTCAGCTGATTTTCTGTTTGTTTGGTGGTATGCTTGGAATTAGTCCAATGAGTGCGAGAGAGAAGAAAGATAGTAATAATTGATTTTTAAATGTTTAACAATGTTTAAATATTGTCACTGGTGTTGTTTACCATTGTTTACGTTTAATGCACGTGCTATAAACGCTATGAACAACTAGTTTTTCAGAAACTGCTCAAAAATGAGCAAGTTTTTCGGTAAAAAGCGCTTCGACAAATCCCAAAATGACAAGAAAGACTTTGACCCTGGAAACTTTTCTCGGACATCGAGGTAAAATTAGTGGTTAACTTTTTCATCAACAAATTTTCCAATTATCATAATAGGCTTGAAATGTTTCTAAAATTCAAGAATATTTTATTACAAAGCGATTTCATTACCGAGTTTTTATTTGTAGTTGTCATCGAATTAAAGTATTTTGTATGCAAATTTTGGTAATTATGTATTTTAGGAAATTCTTCCGAAAATGGCCTAAAAAAACATTATTTTTTGCGTAATGTTATTTTTTTTTTAGGAAAAAGTGTAATCAATTAATGAAATAATTTTTATTATTTGATTTTTTTATGATTTAATTTGGTATTTATGCTTTTTACGGAAATAATTAAGAATAATTATTGAAATAACAGTATTAGTTTATTCATAAAAATTATTTTAAAAAAATTATAAAAAATAAATAAAAGTAATTTAAATTAAATAAAAAAATTAAATTAAAAAAAATTATAAATAAATAATAGAATAATAAATAAATAACACAATACAAAATTTTTGAAAAAAAGTTAAGAACTTAAATAATAAATTACACTTTTTCGCAACAAAATCATGTTTTCTAAAAAAAAGCAATATTTCACAAAAAACAATTTTTTTAGACCATTTTCGGAAGAATTCCCTAAAATGCATAAAACTATGACTGAATAATAGAATAATAAATAAATGTATGATAACATAATAGAAAATTTTTTGAATTCAATTAAATTTTAATTGATAAATCAAAAATTATATCATTCACTTAATACGTTAAATAATCATGTAATATCGTAAAAATAAAACAATTTGGAAAAAAATTCTAGAGAAAATACGGCTGAAGGAAGAATCACTCAAGCAATTGAAAATATCGCTGCTGATGGATTGTACGGATTTCATCGAGTCACCGATTCCAAAGAAAGAATTGGTTTTCTCATCAATATGCACACTGTAATAAACAGCCCAATTTCTACCAATAATGTTCAATGACAATATTAAATTTATTTATTTACTAAATTCTTAATTTATAATCTAATAATAAATTTTTCTATCATTTTTATTTCATAGCATCTATCCATGAAGTTACCTTTTTTTCTAATCCTCAATACTTAATTTTTCCCCTTCTATTACATTTTTATTCAATTTTTGCAATGAATCTGTTCTAAACAATTAATTTTTTAATAGTATACATTTATTAAACTGTTTAATTTTGCAGTGAAAAAATCCAATTGCGGCAAGTGATTAGAATATTGCAACAATGATAATTTAAAATATTGTTAATCAATAATCTAACATTGAATGTTTTTCTTATTGTTACTCAGAAAGTTATATAAAAATATAAAACTTACATTCCTTTCTTCGTCTACAATATTACAATATTTTTACCTGTCCAATTTGGAATCTACAATTAAAAATTAATACTTTTTTATAATAATTGTGAACTAATACTATATAAAAAACTAGTTTTCTTTTTCTAACTTTCAATGTATCATTTTTTTTTTATTCAAGTTTAATATTTTTTTATTTTGAAGTCACATTTAATTTTCCAGTTTGTATTGCAGTTTAAACAATCAGTTTTTTCAACAACATGCATACCATAAACTGTTTAATTTTTTAATATGAAAATTCAATTACAGAAAGTGATAAATGTTTCTTTCGTCTTTTACAGTATTACGAAATCTGATTATTTAAAATATTGTTAATGAATAATCTAATAGTGATATTTTTCTCATTGTTACTCAAAAGATTGAGTGAAAAGAAAAAATTTATTATCCTTTCTTTCCTCACAATATTATATGTTTTTGCTTGTTCAATTTGTAATATACAATATAAAATTAATATTTATTTCATTGTAAAGTAATGTTATCTATAAAGTTAAATTTTCTAATTCTCAACGTATGATTTTTTTTTATTTAATTAAAATCTTTCCTCATTTTGAAGTCGATAAATTTTTGAAACTGTTTTTCACTTTTTGTAAAATTTTTTTTAGACCGACATTGTTGGAGAAGACAAAAGAGTCGTAAGTGGAGTGGATTATTATTTCATTGAAGAAGATGGTTCCAGATTCAAAATTTCAATGCCATATTATCCATATTTTTACATTCTCTGCAAGAAAGACACTTTCGAAGAAACAACGACCTTCTTGAACAAAAAATACCCTGGTTTTATAGCTAAAATTGAGACAGTGTACAAGGAAGATCTTGATTTGGTAACATTTCATTCATAATAATTAAATAAAAAAATAGAATCAGCAAATTTTGAATTGACTAGAAATTGCAAATTTTTCATATTTCAGCCAAATCATTTGATTGGATTGCGACAGAAATACCTGAAAATTTACTTCATCAACTCATTGCATGCGCAGAAAGTGAAAAGAGAAGTGATGCATGCAGTTCGAACTAACAAGGATCGTGAAAGTGGCAATAAATATTACACCGAGTTAATGGAAGAGGCTATGAACTTGAATAATTATCAGGATCCGAAAACATCTTCCGGTTATATGGAAAACATTCTAGACATACGGTATTATATTTTTTTTTAACTTGCCTTTTGATTTTTTTATATAATTGGATACCTGCAAATAATGCAATTTAAATAAAAATTCTGAGAAAACTTGGAGATTCTTTGTCCTCTAATTCTGCAGTAAATGATTTCCTCAAGTTTATATTTTACAACTTGACAAAAAGAATTTTCGAAAATTGTAACAATTTTTTAATGATTTTGAAGAACTGTAAAAAAACTATTTAATTTTGAGTTAGATTAGAAGCTTTATAATTTTACAAAATTCAATCATTGCACGATTATGAAAAATGTCTTAAATACTTTTTCGTATATTTATAAAATTTTTCCAGCTTTCAACAGCTTTTCTTAAACAATCTACATCTTGCGATTTTCAAAAATTTTCAGACTTGTTCGAAAAATGAAAATTTGGGAAATTTATTTGGATTTCCAGTGCCATCTTTTATTCTGAACATTTTTGTCGATTCCTTATAAATTTTATTTATATTTCTACATTTTTAGAAACTTGACAGAATTTTGCCTGATTTCTCAAAATTTGAGATGATTTTGCTTGAACAACTAGGATCCCAATTATATAACATCGATGAGTTTAAAAAAATGTTACAGAGAGCACGATGTTCCCCATCACATCCGAGTATCGATCGATTTGGATATTTGTGTTGGTTTATGGTACACGATAAAATGCCAAGGCGAAGAAGAACCTCCAACGATTACAAAAAACAAAGATTTGGTTGTGCCTCCAGAACCTATAGTGTTGGCCTACGATATTGAAACAACAAAACCACCTTTGAAGTTCCCTGATGCCGCCACGGATCAAATAATGATGATATCGTACATGGTCGATAAAATGGTTCGTCATATATAAATATTTCAATTAACAACCAAATATTTGATGGTCAGTTTTGACTATTTCCTTGACTGACTATTTCCCCAATTGGAAATTCAATTGTATTTTTTACAGGGCTACTTGATAACGAATAGAGAAATCGTTTCGAAAAATATAGAAGATTTCACATTCAGTCCTAAATCCGAATTCGCCTCAGATTTCAAAATCTTCAACGAGCCAAACGAAAAAGCGTTGATTCGACGTTTTTTCAATCACATAAACGTTGTAAAACCGCACATATTCGTCACCTACAACGGTGACTTTTTCGACTGGCCTTTCGTCGAAACTCGAGCTGCGTTTCACGGAATGGTAATGAAAGATCAGATCGGTTTTTCCAAAAATAAGGAAGATATTTACGTTTCCAGATCCGCGTCACACATGGATTGTTTATGGTAATTGGATGGGCATGGAAAAATTGTTGAGAGCAATCAAATTAAAAGGAAAAAGGATTCAAGAGACTTGTTTTTATGTTACAGTTGGGTGAAGCGCGATTCCTATCTTCCTGTGGGCTCCCAAAATTTGAAAGCTGTCGCCAAAGCGAAGCTGAGATACGATCCAGTTGAGTTGGATCCGGAGGACATGCTTCCTCTGGCTTCCGAAGATCCGGACACTTTGGCTAATTATTCGGTCTCTGATGCAGTAGCCACTTACTACCTTTACGACAAATACGTGCACCCTTTCATATTTGCTTTGTGCACCATCATCCCCATGGAGCCAGATGAAGTTAGTAAACCCTTAAATTCTAAACTACTATTCCTTTTAGAAAAAAGAGGCAAAGAAAAGAGAGATCAATTACTTAGTCGACATTTTATAGTCTGTCAATACAAATTCACCCACTTGATTATTTTTTCAGTGTACCATCTCTAGTTTAGATAAAAAATTCGATAAATATACTAAGAAAAATAAAAGTCTGTGCCGTTACGTAGAACTACGTCAACAAGTGACAACTTTCATCTCAAAAAATACCTCCATCAATTAAATTAAATTCAGTTCAATTAACTTAAATCAGGCCTTGTAATCTGTGGCCCAATTAATAAATCCCAAATTTACGAGGTCCAAATTATTTTTGGGCCTGATAAATTGGCAACCTGAAATTTGGGACTCATTGTTAGGGCCCAATCCAGAAGGCCCAAAAATAATTTGGGCCTGATGAATTGGGAATCTGAAATTTGGGGTTCACTATTTGAGCCCAATTCAGAAGGCCCAAAAATAAGTTGGGACTGATAAATTGGGAACCTGTAATTTGGGATTCACTATTTGGGCCTTGTGAATTTGGGACTCATGAATTGGGAACCTGAATTTTGGGACTCGCTACTCGGGGCCTTATCCATAAGGCCCAAAATATTTTGGGCCTTACGAAAATTGGGCCTTATGAAGCGGCAACGTTGCCGTTGCATGAGGCCCAAATTTCGTTGCAGGTGCATAGCTTTTTACCCCCCTACTATGCCAAAACGCGGAGAAAGACGTAGTTCTACATAAAAAAAAAAAAAATGTTCAAATTTCTATTTCAGATTCTAAGAAAAGGTTCAGGTACCCTTTGCGAATCCCTTTTGATGGTGCAAGCGTTCCAAGCGAACATCATATTCCCGAATAAGCAAGAAATGCAGCTGAACAAAATGAAAGATGGTCATCTTCTGGACTCGGAAACGTACGTTGGCGGGCACGTGGAGGCAATAGAATCCGGAGTTTTCCGAGCGGACATTCCGTACAGTTTTCGGATAATTCCCAGCGCCGTCACGACCTTGATCGAGGGAGTGGAAAAAGCTCTGACGCACGCTCTGGTGGAAGAAGAGAAAATTCCTTTGGACATGGTTTTGAATTTCGAGGAGGTCGTGGAGGAGGTGAAGGGCAAATTGCGAGCCCTCAGGGAGGTTCCCAAGAGACGCGAAAAACCCGTGATTTATCACTTGGACGTTGGCGCTATGTATCCCAACATTATTTTGACGAATCGCTTGCAGCCTTCGGCGATGGTCGACGAGACCGTTTGTGCCTCCTGCGATTATAACAAGCCTGACGCGCTGTGCAAGAGAGATATGCAGTGGATGTGGAGGGGTGAAATGTGTAAGTTTCTTGATTTTATCAACTCTGGTTCATTCGTAGGAATGTTGATTTTCTACCGATTTTTCGGATACGATATTTTTATCGTCGATTGCATCGAAATATCGCCGGGAAATCTCAATATTGTTTCTGATTTTTTTCACTTACCAGGAATACCTTTTTTTTAGCTATCGATAATAAAAATTGTTATTTTAAAACACTGATTTTTTGAATTGGCATCGATTATCCACGAATATAGTTGGAAAATCAATTTTTTAGAATATCGATTTTTGATATCGATTTTTTATTTTAAAAAAACCAATGTCCAAAACGATTGTTGAAAAAAATCAATATTTCTAGTTCATCGTGATTCGAAGGCATTTGAAGGCAGGGCTGGGATTTGTTTTAATTGAAAATATTAATGATACTTTCCATCTCAACTGATCTCAACCATTGTATTCGAGACCCCTAAGTAGTTTTGATTCTTGTAAGGTCGACCTCACAAAATTCTTATGAAAAAACTTTTCTTAATGTGGCCTTATAAAGACGTTATAAGAAAAGTTTTTCTTATAAAATATTATTTCCTGTAAAAATTTTTATATCAAAGTTTTTTTTATAAAATTTGTCTTCTAAAAAACTTTTTTATGTAGAAATTCTTATGAAAAAATAGGGTTCTTGATATTTGAAGGGTGAGCAATAAAAAGGGCCAAACCCACATTTCCATAAAGCGGTTTTCTTATGTAATAGGCGAAGAAAATAAGCTTTATCAAAAAGTGGGTTAGGCCCTTTTGATTCCTTACCTTTCATTTAATCGATATTTTTAATATCGATATTTTTGCTGACGAAATCGATATTTTGTGATAATGTTTTTATCAAAAATATTGATATTTTTAAAACTATTTTTAAATGACATTTTTTCGTTTGTCGACATATTTCTGAATTTTTCATTTATTCAACGATAAATATCGATATTGTTTCAATGATATTTTTGTCCAAATGATAAATATCGACAACATTGATATTATTAAAAATATCAGCTACACTCTAAAAAATTTTTCTTGCGATTTTAGGTTAAAGTAACAGGAAGTACCAGTAGGTAACGGTACCATAAATTTAAGAAACTGGTACTGTAAA
>JAPYZL010194570.1:0-39613 GCA_030522825.1 Platygaster orseoliae | reverse complement strand
TTCATTAATCACGGATCAGGCAACTTTCTTCCCTGTGATCCGGGATTTATGAATATTTCCCTAGGGTTTTATTGATAACTCCCGCTGATTTTCGAGTAATCCAAAAAGAGGATTTCGTTCCTGCGTTCCATAAAAATAAAGAAGCCACTTTTACACATGCATGGGAAAAAATATTGTATGCTACACAAGACAAAAAGGATGATTCCAACGAGTGCAAAGTTTGGGCACTCGCTCCGCTCGTGCCCAAACTTTGCACTCGTTGGTATCATCCTTTTTCTTCCTTGTAGCATAAATATCTATTTCAATTTCATCAAGAACCATTTCCTCTATAATTCACTAACCTCAAACAATTTCCAAATTTTTTGTTTTCAAAATCATCATAGTCAAACCTTTAATTTGCAATTAATAATTTTTTTTTTGGATGAAATTCTTTTGAAGTCAAGATTAGTGTTATGTATTATTCTTGAGTATTATTTCATATTTCGTCATATTTTGTAATAAAGTAAAAAATAGTGAATTTTTTATTGAATTTCACATAATATAATAATATATTAAATAATAAATATAATATTTGATTCAATATAATACAAAAAGTGAAATTTTGGAATTCGTTTATTTTCAAGGACTGACAAAAAACCATTCTTTACTTTCTCTAGATTTCAATTTTTACATAAAGTAATAATAAATTTTATCAAAATTCCAAAAACAATTCGAACCCCCCCAAAACCACCCTTTGCCTATACACTCCCTAACAAACATACTAAATAATCTTCTTCGCAATTCCACCCACTTTCTTTAATTCAAACCTAACAAACAACCCAAGCACGTCCGCCAAACCCACATACTAAACTAACCCTCAATCCCAGAAACCCATTATCCCACTTCCCTCCCTCCCCCCTTACCCTCATCCAACCTATTACTGTATTTCTGAAATCTCTTCGTTATTCATCGAATAATCTTTTTCCATTTCCCGTTACCAAGAAAGCTTTGCAAAACGATGCTAAAGCGAGGGCAGGTTTCCTGCGTGGCCTCCGGGACCATTCCGTGCCACAGCGGAAGCTGGCGAACGTCCCGCTCGTTATTGCCCCCGGACAACCCTCGTAAATGCACACACAAGAAGGTTTCGCGAAACAATTCTCCTCTCACACATGAACGGCGATAAAAAACAAACAAACAAACAAAAAAGTATACCGCAAACATCAAGTTAGGTGGGGGAACGAAGGGGCGAATCTTCGAAGAGTGCCGCGATTTTGACCCACATTGTGAAGCTGCGTCGGCCGGTTTTTTTTCGTGGGGGTTGAAAGGGATTGAAGGACGAGCGGAAGGTGTTCGGTTTGCCCCGCCCGGTTCGCCAATCAACGTTGACCGTGCTCCTGAAGTTATCTGGTGACGTGGCCAATATCGCGGGAAGTTGGGCGCGCAGCCTCCGGAGCGGTCCAATCGGAGGTTCCTCCGGTGGAAGGTGGCCGTCGGGCCAAAAAAGCCCCGCTCGTTTTGGAACGGTTGCACCTAGTGCACGGCGCGATGCCGTCGAGATTGTACAGAATCTTGGGAGAGGTCATAGGTGGAATTCGTTCTTGAGGAGGAAAACCTCATGAGAAAAAAAAAATATATCGGATACTATTGGGAACTTTTTAGAACTATTGAAATCTATTGAAAAACTATTGAATGAATTTAATAGTTTTAAAATAGTTGACAATTTCCCTTCCTATAGTTCTCTATAGTTTCAATAGTTCCTTTAATATCCATGTCAATAGTTTCAATAGTTCCAATACTATCAATAATTTTTCGTTCAATAGTTTCCATAGTTCCAATAGTTTAACTTTCAATAGTTTTCATAGTTTCATTATATTGTTCTACTATAATTTCCATAGTAAATTAGTGTTAATTATTTTATCCCGTCATTTAGTTTATAAATCATTTCATAATGTTAATAATTTCCCTTCCTATAGTTTTCTTTATTTTCAATAATTCCTATAATACCAATGCCAATAGTTTCAATAATTTCAATAGTATCAATAATTTCTCTTTCGGTAGATTCCATAATTCCAATAGCTTATCTATAAGTAGTTTCCATAGTTTCTAAAGATTCAATATTTTCCATACCAATAGTTTTCATAGTTTCAGAAGTTTAGCTTTCAATAGTTTTCATAGCTTCTATACTTTTAATAATTTTCATTCTGCCAACAGTTTTAATAGTTTTGATATATTGTTCTTCTATAATTTCCATAGTAATAAGTCTAAATTATTTTATCCCCTTCTCCAGCTTATAAATTATTTCATAATGTTATTAATTTCCCTTCCTATAGTTTTCTATAGTTTCAATAGTTTCAATAGTTTCAACAGTTTTAATTGTATCGATAATTTCTCCTCCAACAGTTCCCATAAAACTAATAGTTCTAATAGTTCTAATCTTTCAGTAGTTTCTATAATTTCTATAGTTTTAATAATTTTCCTACCAATAGTTTTCACAGTTTTAATAGTTCCTATAATATCCATGCCAATAGTTTCAATAGTTTCAATAGTATAATTTCTCTTTTAATAGTTTCCATAGTTTCAATATTTTTCATAGTTTTCAATAGTTTTCATATTTTCTAAAGTTTTAATAATTTTCATTGTTCCAATAGTTTTCATAGTTTCAATATATTGTTCTTCTATAATTTCCATAGTAAATGATTCCCACTCATTGAATCCCTTACGAAAAAAAAAAAAAATATTGAAACTATTGGAAACTACTGGGAAACTATTGAGTTATTTCAATAGTTTCAATAGTTTCAATAATTTTTTTACCAAAAGTTTTCATAGTTTCAATAGTTTCAATAGTTCCTATAATATATATGGCAATAGTTTCAATAGTTTTAATAATTTTCATACTAACAGTTTCCATAGTTTCAATAGTTTATCTTTGAGTAGTTTCCATAGTTTCTATAATTTCAATAATTTTCCTACAAATAGTTTCCATATTGTCAATAGTTTCAAAAGTATTAATAATTTATCTTTCAATAGTTTCCATAGTTACAATAGATTGGCTTTCAGTAGTTTCCATAGTTACTATAGTTTCGATAATTTTCTTACCAATAGTTTCTATAGTTTCAATAATTTTCTTACCAATAGTTTCCATAGTTACTAAAGTTTCAATAATTTTCTTACCAATTGTTTTCTTATTTTCAATAGTTTTCGAATTTTCATTCTGCCAATAGTTTTTTAACTATTGGAAACTATTAGTAATAATGAAAACTATTGGAAACTATTAGAAACTACTGAAAACTATAGGATTAAAAAACTATTGGAAACTATTGGTAACTATATTTATCAATATTTTTAATAGTTTTTTTTCATAAGGGATCTCTTTTTCGAATTATTAATTTATTTTTATTTCGTTAATAATTTTTCTTCCTATAGTTTTCTATAGTGTAATAATATCAATGATTTTTCTTTCAATTGTCTCCATATTTCCAACAGTGTTCATAACTTTCAATACTTTTCGTAGTTTCTAAAGTTTTAATAATTTTAATTGTGACAGTAGTTTTCATAGTTTCAATATATTGTTTTTCTATAATTTCCATAGTAAATTTTTCTCAATCATTGGATCTCTTTCTCTAATTTATAATTTATTTCATTTTGTTAATAATTTCCCTTCCTATAGTTTTCTATAGTTTTAATATTATCAATAATTTCTCTTTCAATTGTTTTCGTAGTTCCAATAGTTTAGCTCTTAATAGTTTTCATAGTTTTTATAGTTTGAATCATTTTTTTCTGCCAAAAGATATCACAGTTTCAATATATTACTTTTCTACAATTTCCATAGTAAATTATTCTCAGTCGTTTCATCCCTTCCTCTAGGTCATAATTTCTTTCATTATCTTGATAATTTCTCTTTTCATAGTTTTCAAAGTTCTGACAGTTCCAATGATTTCCCTTCAATAGTTCACATAATTGTCATAGTTCGAATAATTTCTTTTTCAATTTGATATACTTCTCTATTAATAAACATCATCATGTATTTTTCATACACATATTTATTATTCACACACATATTATTAGAGAACTTATTTTTGAACAATTGTAGACTACATGAAATTCACAAAACCAATTATTGCTAACTTTTACATATCTTACATACTGCTTAATTAAATAAGTTGGAATACGATTTGAGAATGTAAACGATGAGTTACTATAAGAAACTATAACAACTATTGAAAACTATTAGAAACTATTAGTAATCATAAGAGAACGAACAATCCAGGAGATACGAACAATCAAGAAGCGAGTTTTTGACTGGTTTTCGACATTTTGTAACAGGAGACTAAGAACACCAATCCTAACTGAAATATCCCCTCCATGCAACTTGTACCTCGAGAAAACTAAAGGATGAAAAAAAGAACTGGTCGGAAACTTTTTTTCTACCTACTACAGAGTGTTCAATTACCAGTCTCTCTTATTCACGGGAGGACTGATTGTGAGTGTAGCAATATGTTCGATTCAAAATTGACAAACTGAAATTAAATGTAAACATAGATTCAATTTAAGGCAATATTTGAATGTGGAATGTGGCTTGATTATGAAGCATCTTAAAATAAGATCACATTTTTACAGTGTACTCTGAAAAGTCTATCTTATTTCAAGTTGCAACGAAATTAAGACAGGAATTAAATTCAAATATTGTCTCGAATTTTTTCTAAGTTCAAATTTATTTTCAAGCTAGTAAGTTTTGAATCGAAAGGATATGTGTTAAATTGAGAATCACTCTGTAAAATCATGATGAATCTTCTCAATTTATGACTTGCTTGATTAAAATAATTCTGATCCTTGATCAAATTAAAGGTTACATTTAAATTTTGAGTCGTGCCTTGATTAATTTTGTAGAGTGCACTTCAGAAAGTAAATCTCATTTTAAGATGCAACAAAGTTAAAGCACGACAAATAATGTGTACAAAATCTTTATCCACAAAAAAGAAAGGAGATTTTTTTATTAGGTAATGAATCAAATTTATATAACTCAACTTGAGGTAATGAATTAATTATCAAGTGAATATTATAATTATGTTAAAAAAATTATTCTTATACTGTCGAATACAAACAGTAGTTTCTACATTGATCATTATAAAATTTCATTTCCCTTTACAATCATCTGTTTTAATATAAAAAAAAATTGTTTGCAATAGCATAATGTATTGACTTCTGCGTAATTGAAATCATTTCAACCCAAAAAATGCAACCATAATCCACATTCCTGTCTTTCATCCCCTAAAAACAGAACCACTATCAGTGCAAAAAACGTGAATCCGTAAAAAGTCCCATGAGAGTTCTAGACTTTTTTCTCTTGTATCTTTTATTTGAAGCCCTGACAAAAGCGCGCGCTTCTGAAAGTGGCCAAGCACGGAACCTTCTTCACTTTTTAAAGAAACGAAAACGTTTGAGCTTGCCTTGGTTGAGCGCAAGGGAGAATAGGACAAGGCAAGGCCCGCTAATTAAAACGAAACGTAAAGTGTCAGAGATTACAAAAGCGACGAGTTTCGGCGATAAAGGCGCACCGGGGCATTTTTATCATTCAATTCTGAGTATCAAGGCAAGGTGCAGACGATGACAAGGGCTGGGACTCGCTTCTACGACCTTATCTTCTACTTTCGTCTTCTGCTTCCGGTTAAAGCAGATCCCGCGGGATTACAGATAGAATTCTTTTGTTTAACGGAACAAAGATTTTGCTTCGTGGCATCCAACCATTTCAATTTGACGGGCGAATCGACGATAGCGTCTTCGTAATGATCTCGATCTTATCTAGATCTTGAGATATCTTGAATCATTCAGTTTTATTCTGTGTTATCAGCTTATATTGGCCTGAATTTTCTTGATTTTTCATTGCCGAGATTGAGTTAACGTCAAGGAACAAGGTTTTGAATTTTATGACCTGCTGAAAGTGTGGTAGAATTGAGTATTTTTTTATGGAAAAATGAAAATTTAGGGAAAGTTACCATAAGAATCGATAAAAGTAAAAACAATAAAAAAATAATACGCTGACTAAATGATAATGACTTGGAAGTATGAAGTTATCATTAAAAAAAATGAGATGGATGAAGTTTCAAAAAAGTAGTACCTGAAATATAGAAGACATAAAAAAAGTTTTCTGACAATACTTAAATTAACATCAAATTCAGGATTTCTAATTTCAATAGCTTGGAAATAATAGCAATCTTTGATTGAGGAGAATCGAAATTATATATGGTTGGCTAAGAAAACGTAAAAAAAAACAGTTCTAATCCAGTGATTATTAAAGAGAATGTTAAACATTCAAGAAAATTGAACTCTGGAACATTAAATGGTAGAAATGTAGATAGAAATTCATAAAAATCTCGAAAAATATTCTAAATCATGAACAAACTCTAAGGAAATACTGGAGGTATTTGAATTCTATACAGAATTTTTTTATGTAAAATCTGAGCAAATACTTACGATCAAGAAAACTTTGAATTCCAGACGATCGAGTTAAAAAAAAATTATAATGAAAGTCAATTGAAGTATCAAAAATTTTTTAAATATATTTTAATGCACAACGAAATCTTAGAAATACTTATAAAATTACCAAAATATAGAAAATCCATAGGATATTCAAAATCTACGTAGATCTTATGGTCTTTGAAATTTTTAGAAATACTCAAAATATTTTGAAATATGAATTCTAGTCTATTGAATTCTATAAATCGAAATATTAATCTACGAAAAATTAGAAATTCTTCAAAATACTAAAAACTCAAAATCGTTGGAAATTTCAATATTTTTGCAGTGACTTTTAAAAATTCCTGAAGTAAATATTAGAATTATTAAATATAAAAATACCGGAAACTGAAAATTCGTGTCAGATTCAATTATTCTTAATCATCAAACTTTGAAAATATAGAAGAAAAATCATAGAAATAGCAAAAACTATTTAGAATCATACACGAAATATGAAATAATATTAAATGAATCAAAATTTAGAATTCTTTATCATTAAATTCTGAAAAAACTACATCAAAATGAAAAAAAAATTCTAAAAGTCAGTGAGAATACTATAAAACGCTACAAAATCTTAAAAATATTTTTAAAAGTACGAAAATCTTACGTTCCTACACGTAGACATCTTGCAAAATACTCATAATTCACTGAAATTAGAATTTTATAAATCTATTAAGAAATTGACGAATCAATAAAAAATCTATAAAAATATTTTAAACTCAAAATCTTTGTAGATTCGGATACTATAGAATCTAATTCCAAAAATCTGTAGTTTGAATTTTTAAAATACAAAAAATCTATGAAAATACTTCAAAAACACTACGAAATCGAGCCAACAACACAAAATACGTAAATTTAAGGAATTTCTAAAATACCTTAAAAATTAATTTTTTGTGGGATTTCATGATTTTTCATCTTTGACAATCTGCTTTCGGTAGCACGATTTTTTAATTTCTCGATTTTCTGAGTTTTTAAGTTATAACAATTTTGGAGTCCAGAGTCAAACATTTTTTTCTACTTATTTATCATCGTAAAATTCAATTTCTGTGATTTTGAGTTCAGTAGATAATAATTTTGTCTTTATCTGATAGTTTATGTAT
This sequence comes from Platygaster orseoliae, assembly GCA_030522825.1. Taxonomy (NCBI): domain Eukaryota; kingdom Metazoa; phylum Arthropoda; class Insecta; order Hymenoptera; family Platygastridae; genus Platygaster; species Platygaster orseoliae. The sequence continues at coordinate 32,021 of JAPYZL010194570.1, read as the reverse complement.
ATTTTATATTTTCACATATTATTTATGAAATATATAATATCGTATATAACTTTCTAAAATTCCACGCTCTGAGAATAAATATTTTCTGAAAATTCCTCATATTTTTTCACATTTTCAAGAAAACAATATCACAAAAAGTTATTTTCAAAGTAATATTTTATCTAAGATTATTCTTAAAATTTCAAAAATTTCGGACCATATCTGTATAATGAAACATTTTTTGATTTTTAAAAATGCAGTTGTAATTGTTCAGAATTGAAAAATTTTCCATGATATACAAAACTTATTAACACTATCTTAAGTTTAACAAATTTTTCGAATTTTATAGAATTAGCAACAATCTAGAGAGTTATACCTATGATTTTTTTTTATACATTAACAATAATAATAGAAAAATTCATTAAAATGTGTGTAACTCATAATACTTTTTGTAATTTTTCAGTATTTTAAAATTCTTGAATTTTTTTAATAAAATAAAAGAAACCACACACTTTTCCAAAAATATGATGATTGTTACAGTATTCAAAATTTTTGAACCATCTTTGTAATTCTTTGAATTACTTATAAAATTATCTACTTTTTATAGAATTTTCACAGTTTTTCAATTTTTTTTAAGAATTTCGAAATTTTGAACACAATAGAAAAAATACAAAAATTAAAGTAAAACTAAAATCATCAGAAAATTTGGAATTTACATAGGATGATCTACTTATGCTCATCACGAATCCACTGTGATTTTTTTTTCATCAAATCATCTTTCTATACAAATGATTTAGAATTTCAAATTTCATCGAAAAAACAATGTTATTCCATGTTTAATCGCAAATGCGAAAAAAGTAAAAAAAAACTCGCAATGAACCGCGTAATGAGTCCAAACACGGTGATTTTCCGCGATGTTGAACGTTTCGAAATCAACGGTGATAGTGTATGTGTCAGTTTAGAAGTGAGACCGTTTAGTATGTGTACTGGTAAACACGTTTATTTATTCAAAGCGGCAGGAGGGACAAGTGCGGAAAGGCGAACGCACCTGCAGACAGACAGTTAGGTGAATGCGCCTAACCTTACCCATATTAGCTGTCAAAGTAACCCTTACCTTACCCAGGGCTGTCAAAGTAACCCCACGGGACGCTATGAGAGTCCTTGCTTTTGTTCAGGACTTTCTCGCCAACCCTTTTCACCCCATGCTTTCGGATTCTTCACCGTTTACTTTTTGTTTTCCTATTCCTTTTTTTCTTTGTTTCCAACTTCTGCAAGTGCAACTTTTTAAACGCCAAGGTTTTTTGTCATTCCAACAACTTCTCTTCTTGCTTTTCTAGGTCTTTTTTATAGACAAAATTTTAACCACGATTTGATGTAGTTTTTTCATGATAATTTTGATTTTATTTTGTAAATTTTTCAACTCCTTACTTCCGAAAAAATATGTTGAAAATATGTGATTCATGTATTTTTTGTGCAACGTTTGTTTTGAACAAATGTGTCGGAAAACGTGTGTTTTAAAAATGTACCTTATGAAATGAAATAAATCAATATTGACCATAAATTTTTTGAGGTTCGAATGAGATTGTCCATTTCGAGTGAGATAATGTTGATTTTTCAACAATATTTCTATTTAAAAGTCATCAGCTTTTCGATTTGCGTACATTTTCAATAACTTTTAATCAATTTTTCTGTTCGGTTCGAAAAATCCATATTGTTTTTTGAATCGTTGATTGAAAAGTGCATAGCAACAAACGCCCATTGTAAGCAACGTGTCAATCATATTTACAACAATGATTGAAACGTTGATAGAAACGAAGTGAAAAATTATTCGGCCGGAATGTCGATGTACAGTTTTTCAGGATTGCAGACAAATATTTGTGAAATAATTTTTTTTTTCCATCATTCAATGATAAGTCTATAAATAAAAATAACTATTTTACAACAATCATGAACAAAAAAATTTATTTAATTATTTTACTGAGAAAAATATTTTTTTTTAAATACAACTTTTTAATACACACGTAATGTGTTCATTACTTTTATTATAATCCATTATTAAATTTTTTTTTTTCAAACGACTTTCATAATTTAAAATTTTTGTTTCTTCTGAATATGTGTCAGCATTCATAACATTCACAAGCACGAAAAGTTTCCTCGTATCGTCTGCTTCCAAAGTTTCCTATGTAAAACTTTTCTTCTCGGGCTATTCTTGAAATACATGTACATAAAAGTTTGTTAGGAGATTCGTTAAAAAACATGTCATTACTTTTTTGTAAAAATATGTTAGTTGTAGCAAAAATCCAACACAATAATGCTGCTTCAAATATTATTTTAAATCGTCTGTTAAACAATCCCAATGAAAATCCATCCATACATTTAAAAAAAAAATTTTTTTTAATCAACTGTAAATATTTTAAAACAAAAAAGATTAAAATGAATAAATTGCGACTCACTGGAGAGTTGCAAAAATTTTTATTTTCGAGTGCAGCAATTAGCAATATTATATGGCCAAAGCTCATAAATAAACAAAAATAAAGAATAAATAATAACAATATATTAATAATATGAAAGTAATTCACAATGTGAAACTTCTTATGCCAAACAATAATACTAATTTAAGAAGTATTTACCTATATCACTTTATCTTATTAAAAAATTCTGGCTAATGCGGTTGACAAAAAAAAGTCGTTTTTAGTAGATCGGTTAGGCCAGTTCTGGCTTCGGGGACCTTTGGATTAGAACCGGCTTAGCTCATATACTGTATGGGAATTATTCTTTTATAGTGCAAAAAATACTACTTATGTGTAAAAATTATAGAATCGTATGACATAAGAAGTTACACAAAGTGAAACCTACTAAAAAGTGAAACTTACTGTATCACACCATAGATTTGAATCTCATCTATACAAATTCTAAAAAAACGCCTAAAATCAGAAAATGCTTGAAGATTCAAAAATTTAGTAGAATTGCAAGAATTTTCAAAATTCAAAAATTTTATATGAGTGAATAATTTACATGAATTTACAAAATCAGAAATTGACACAAAATTTGAACACTTATAGAATGTCAAAAAAAAAGATTTAGAGTTTTAAATAAAATTAGGTGACGTCACTGTCCATATGAACAAATAGTAATTTATATTGATCTTGACGTCACACCTTCCACTCAAGATTTTTAAAACTTTTGTATCTCCTGCAATTCTCAATTAAGTAATAAATAAAAAAATACGTGTCAATTTTTTTTTAGTTATCTAACAGACGTATATAAGAGAATTATCACGCCAAGTTCCCTATCACGTAATGTAATACATCTAATGAAAAAGACTGCAAAAAAATAAATTTTTCCTTATAATTATATGGCCAGGAATAATATGAAGATAGTGCGAAAAAAGTTCTATAGACGACAAAGGCAAATATACCTGGTTGACATTTCCATTTATGCATATGCATATATCAGCTTCAGGTAAAATCGCGCTTGATTTAATCTGTACATTGTGTAATGGTGATATTATACCGCATTTGTATAATTGCACTCCTCGGCCCTGCCAGATATATTGCAACTTTAAACACGTCGTCTGTGCAATCGATAGCGTATATCGCTAACTACTTTTATTATGCTCGCCCTGTTCCATTATTAACGCCGCGGCACTGCTTTTTCGAGAACTGTACCTCGGGGACGAAACTTCGAACGAAACTAGCGAAATATATCGCTTATTCATGCATTTTAACACACCCGGCCGTATTAGCGCACGGCAATAGTTTACCGCTGCGCCAAAAACCGGTAACTGCATCCAATTGGGTACATTATTCAATGTGAAAATTAAAAAAAAAGAGCCATGATGAAAGTTGATAGTCCACGTCAATTATATGATAATTGTTCCATAAACGCAATTTTAAAATTACAGTTTGAAGAGAAGAAAAGTGTGAGAGTTGAGTTTTATTAATGTCTGCAGTCAATGTAGAAAAGTATTGTTTTGTTTCGTTAATTAAACATTTTTCATCATTTTAATTTCAGGGGTTGCGGTATATTTAAACATAATAGTTGAAAATTTTTTCCCAGAATTTAATTATAATTTTACAGTAATTAAAATTATAAATTTTGATCTGCTTGGCAAAAATTAATTTCTCCTGTTTTACAATCGTTAATAAATATTTGCCGAATTTGAAACTCAGAAATTCTCATGTTATGATTGAACGTTGTAAAACTTCTTTCTTCAAGTTTCTGTATTTCATGATCCTTTTTTCTGAAAAATAATTGATTGGAATTTTTTTAAATGATACAAGTGTAAGTATTGTACGATGCACAAAGAATTGAAAATTTTTAATTGCAACAGTTGTTTTTTACCTTTTTATCTATTTAACGAAACCTTCCTAAAAGACAACTCAAATATCCTTTTGGAAAAAAACAAAATAAACATTTACTTTCTTCAAAAAAAAAAAAAAAATGATAATAATTCAAATATGAAATTTGTTGATATTCAACGAATTTCGAACATAAATCATGTTAGAAACTCAAATGTGTTTTTTTAACTTGTTTAAATTGTTTCTTACAATCAAAAACATATCAATTTCAGATGATCAATTAATTTTTATTTTTGGGAAAATTAGTTTCTTGAATTGTTTGACTTGTAAATTCTTGTCAAAAGGTCTAAATATGAGAATATTGTGAATTAAATTATTTTTTTCATCTTTAGTTCAAGAATTAAAATTGTTTCAAGAAGAGTTTGTAACAATTTGAAAAATGTTTTAACATTTTTAATTTTGTAATTAAATAATTAAAATATCAATTGTTTTTATGGAAATTTTTTCTGAGAATTTAGAACGTGAAGACATTTTAAATGTCAGTCTGAGAACATTTCGAAAACAAAATTTTTTTTTTTTTAAATTTTCGTATTCAAAATATTAAAAATTGATATAATAAATACGTTAATCTTCAACAAATTATTAACATTTATCATATAAGAAAAGAAAATGTGTTACTTTAACTTAAATCGTTTCTGACAACAAAAAATTAAATCATTTCAAATATTCAACTTATTCTTATTGCTGCAAAAATTTCTTTCATCAATTGTTTGACAAGCAAATTCACGTCAAAAGGTCCGATTATGAGAATATTGTGAATTTAATTTTTTTTTTTCATCTTTAGTTCAATAATTAAAATTGTTTGCAAGGACTTCGCAACAATTATCAATCTGTTTGAACATTTAAAATTTAACATTGGACAATTTTTATTTGAATTGGTGTTATGAAACTTGTTTCTGACAATTTAAAACGTGAAATTATTTGAAAAATCAGTCTAAAAACATTTGAAAAAAAATATTTTTGAAAAAAATAAAATTTTCGGTAGAGAAAAAAGTATAAATATAATATAATTAAAACATCAATATATAATTAAAACATCAATATTCAACAAATTATTTATATGAATCATTTTTAAATTAAAAAGTTTTTTTTTCAACTCTAATTTTAAGTTTTTTTAATTGTTCGACAAGCAAATTCATGTCAAAAGATCCAATTATTAGAAAATAGTGGATCGAAATTTGTCTTTGATCTCTAATTCGATAATTTGAAATATGTTTGAATATAAAAAACTAACTACTCAACAATTTACCTCTAAATTCTTCGAAGTAAATTACTCTTTCAAGTAAATAACTGAGAATAAAAAAAATTAATTTTTTCAATTTAGCACGCTCAAAACATGTATTACAACGTTTAAAAAATCCACTTAAAACAAATACAAACTCGTATATAACAAAAAATTTTACCAAAAAATTCCACGAAAACGTCCGAATTCGAATGCTCCTCGAAGACTTGGCAGTTGCCTTTGCAAAATGAAGAGCAAGAAGATCAGGCAAGCAAGTTTTACAGCTTAATATAAAAATATGACGAGCACCGCGGAAAAAGAGGACCTTCGCACCTGTAAGGTGGGCGCGCATTAACTGTTGAAAACTACAGTGTATAAACTTATTTCCGCGAGGGGTATAAAGCCATGAACGTGTCTCGCTCCAGCAGACAAGCTGCCAGGGGCCGAGCTAACTATTAAAAGTTGGAAATTGCTGCAGACATACTGCAGCTAGCTATGTCTTGGGCATTGCGCTTTATCTCAACTTCGTCCTTTACTTATTTACTCCACACGCATTTCTTTCCAGAACTCAATAAGAATCACAAACTCTTGGGATGAAATCACTTATTTTACCTTAATTGTTGTTCGTTGATTTCATCAGGGAATCTCATAACGTCTATTCCATCTTTAAAGTTTCCCGATAAAAAGAGATCCTTAATTGTTTCCACTGATGCTGTCGAAATAATTACTTGTTCGTCGATGCGACGGCCTCCAATCGAAACCTCAGTAATCATTGACTTTACCTGTGGATATCCATTTGAATGCTAATTAGATACCACGAAACGTTTACCAATGTATCATATCAGCGTTTCTACCCGTTTCCTGTTTGCAGAGTTTCACGACAGAATTGAAACGAGACTTTGTGCCTATGATTGGAAGGAGCTCGAATCTCTGAATCAAAGAGGCCTATGCATCTAATTGAACAAATAAATAACGCATCGTGTCGTAGTTAAATTGATGGTTTGAGCAGTCCAGTTATTTGCGACAGCGTAATTAATTGGTCCAGTCGCGCGGCAAATAATTCGGATAATTACGAGTGTAACGAATGATGGAAAAGGAAAATTATATGGGTAGAAGGGAGGAGATGCCATGAATAATCATTAGCGAAGTCGTTTTTGCGCTTGGACGTGTTTATTCGTACTGTCCAAAACGGACAAACCGCAGCTAGTCGTTATCAGTAGCAGGACAAGGCTTTGATTGAATCATAATGAGGGGTTGAAATGCGATTTGATTTCAGCGCACCGATTTTCAAGCTTGTGGTTGTATCTGGGCCATCATAACGTACAGTCTGGACGGGGCTCGTTAAACAATTGATGATAATCGATAAGTCCAATGATAGGTGGTACTTTAGTTTCTGGATTATGCGTTAAGATGCGATTAATTTTGAAAATTAAGCCTGCGTTCGCCATGACTTTATTAGATTTTCGTGGGGTATTGAAGCAGAGAGTTTCATGATTTACACTGAGAAAAACGTATTCTCTTTGACTGAAAATGTAATGACGTGTTTGTTCAAAGACGGAAACAGTGAAGGAATCAGTCTTTGGTTGATGATGTGATTAATAAATTTTTATTTGAGCCAAACGCATCCATTTTCAGTCTGGGAAAATGCCCTTGCGTTCTTTTGAACCTTTTAAAAGGTGTTTTATGCAAAAAAAAACCATAAGAGAATTCGTTTGAAATGAAAAATAAAAATGAAAGAATTCGAAATATGGACTTTATAAATTACTCCAGGTCGTAGTAGGCGCATGAAATGAAATTTTTATCTTCATTGATTCGTAAAATTTTACGAAATTGGAAAATGTAACAAATGTGGGCAATTTTGGACAATTTTGTGTGATTGAAAAATTTTTGAATTATAAAAATATCAGAAATATTACACGTTTTTGGCAACTTGGAAACTTTTAGAAATGTTGGAGATAATGAAACTTGAATAAATTTGAAAACTTACAGATTTTGTGTTTCTAAAATTTTGGAATATTATACTCGAAAATGCTAAGAATTGTTGACGAATTATGGAATTTTGAAAAGATCGGAATTTATAAAACTATTTAAAATCCTTATAAAGTTTTCAATATATTGAAACATGAGTGATGAAAAAATAGAAAATTTTGAAATTTTGATTATTCCTATAAAGTTGAACAAAATTTTCCAAATTTAAAAATTTGTGAAGTTTTCAAATACTTTCTATTTTCAATTTGATGTACATAGTATATGTCAGCTATTTTCAACGATTTTGGAATTTTGAAATTTCTAAAATAATAGAATTTATAAAAGCCTGAAAAGTTTGATAATTTTTGATTTCTGAAACTTTAAATTTATATTTTACTCAATTTAGATTTTTTATGATTTTTTAATTTTCTCTGATTTTTAATAAGTAATTAATTCTCAATTTCAATTTTCAAAATTTTGAATGATGTGAATGAAAAAATTCAGAATAAGAACTTTGAAAATTCTTAAAATCATCAAACTTTTGAAAAATAAAATTTTTTTGAAATTTTCGGATGTTGAAACGTCTTAATTGAAATTTTTTATGAATTTTCATTTTTTTTTATTGACAATTGACGATTAACTTTTAATTCTGAATTTGAAATTTTATTATTCAAATTTTAGTTTAAAATATCAAAATCAAAATTTTAAAAATTTTAGAAGTTTTACGCATAATGGAATTGTGAGAAATTTTCAGAATTCAAGTTTTTGTATTTTTGAAATTTTCAAACTTCAGAAACGAAAATGTTGAAAATTTTTGACATCTTGAAAACTTAAAAAAAATGATACTCCGGAAATCTTATTGTACGTTTTTTAATTTTTATATTTGAATTTCGAAAAAACTGAAAATGTCGTGAAAATTTCAACATAACCGCAAACTTTGAAAAATTTTTGTGAATTTAATAATTTTTTTTTCGCATATATTCAATCTCAAATCTAAAATACATAAAAATATCACTAATTGGTAACGATATCATAACTTTCAAAAATTTCTAAAAGAATGAAATTTTTGAATATCAAAAATCATGAAAATCTTTTGTATTTCGGAAACTAAAATTTTATCTTTTTGATTTCAAATTTTTTATTTTGTTCTGCAGTTTGAAATGAAAACCCATTAGAATTACCGGGGAAAAAAAAAACCTAAATAATATAAATTCACCTGCGGTGAAGTCGGTAAAAGTTCACAGTCAAAAAGAACAATCTCAAATACTTCACTGTGTCAATTCATTTTAAAATAGTTTTTAGATTGTTCAGTAAATTTGTATAATAAAAAATCGGAAAAACACCCTCAATTGTAATTTTCCTCAAAAAATTATGTTTTTTTTTCATTACTGATTTCGCAAAGAAACTCGAATATGCTTACGGGTGTTTTTTGCACAAAACACCCGTAAAATTCACGTAAGTTACGAGTTCTAAAGAACGCTATGGTGAATTTATGCAGAAACTAATGCATATTAACATATTTAACGATATTATCTTCCAGTTATCTACTCACTGAAAAATGTGTGGTTTTTTATTAGTCCCGCAGAAGGCAGAAAGTAGACCTTCAAATCTCGAAGACAAGCATATTTATTCTATTAGAGCCGCGGAAATGTAAGTCGATAAGTGACGAAAATCGAACGTCGAAAGCTGGGCGTGATGCACTTTGTGGAATCTTCATCTCCACAAAGAGTAGTACCATTTCACAGAAATGACTTTTACTATCTATCGTGTATATTCCGGTGCCGTAACGTGTATGCATAAAGAGCTTGGCTCGCTACAGCCAGCGACTTTCAATGCGGCCCATTTTCGACGTACGCTTTTCCCGTTCGTAACTCATTTTCCCATTTGAACATTTCCGCAATGTGACACGTTCATAAACACGTCGAAACTAGATATAATTTTTTTTAACTTCGAGTTATATCGATTTTGTTGTTTAACAATGACAGAGTTTCTGTAATTCAAAAAAAAAAAAAAAAATTTATATGGATCCTGACGTCACACCCCCCAACAAAAAAATTTTTCCTCTGTTCTTTTTTCCTTTTTTTCTGCGTACAAAACTCGAATCCAGAAAACAATAAATGGATTCTTCAGCTAGAAGTTGAAAGGTCCAAACAGACATAAATTTCTCGTCATCAGCAAATTCTGATCAGAACGGCGAACATATTCCAGAAGTTGGAAGAAATCTATTGATACGTGTTTTCGTCAGAAAACACGTTCTGAAAGCATTTCAAGATTCTGAGCGCCTTACTCGTGTGTGTCTCTTTCATCCAAAGGCAGAGAGGCCAATACTTGGCTTGTTTATTTTTCGTGCACCACAAGTTGACGTACGTGTTACGAGGTGATTGAATGTGTGGGTGAAAAATCCGTTCAATCCATCGCGACCACATGAGATTTTGCGACTAAAGCAGAGACCCTCTTCACGTTTGTTTCAGGAGATGAAAGTCAACTGGGCGACGTCGCCGGGTAACCAACTAAAACAGGACACGAGCAGTGAGTACAAATATACCAAGTCAAAGCGTATTTCCTTATCTTGCAATGCCCACGGAAGTTCGTGCTTTTCGAGACCGAAAATAGCGTTAACGTCACTTCACTGGCTAGGTTTATTTTTCATTATGTACCAGATGCCGAAGAAATTTCGGTTTCGTTTACGGAAAAAACGCCGAAACGTGAATTATTGCGAAGATTTTCTTTCTTCTTCAGCAATTCCGAGTTGGAGAAAACGCGGTTTCGTGGAATTATGAACGTCGGTTCAGCGGTTTTAGTGAGACACACGACCTAACGCGAGTATCAATTTTTCAAGGGTAGTTACTTTTTCACGTTTGGAGCCGAGAGCACGTTTTCATTTTTATTATGCGGCTTTACAGTGTCTTTCAAAGAAATTTGCAAGTAACGATTCTGATAGGATATGACTGAAACATTTTTTGAATCGTTGTTTCTTATCTGACGTTAAAAAAATGGTTCTATCGTTCTTTACTTTCCTAAAACTCATTACAATGTGCAAAGTACCTAACTCATCAGAATGTTTTACCTCGAGTACGTTAGCATTGAATTTGTTTTTATTTGACAGATGATTATGCCCAATTTGAAAAACTCTGATTACATTATCAGATTCATGTCTCTTAATTGAGACACATAAAATGCAAATAGCAATGTGATTAAGACTTAATTTGAATTGCACGTCATTGGCGCAAAAATTTAATAGCATTTCAAAGTTTCTGTCGGTTCATGGGTTTTTGCTTGCAGCCGAGAATCGTCGCATGATGAATACATTACTGTCGAGAAAAGGAATACGTAGATCTAACTGAACAAGCTTTTAGTGAGCCTAATTCGTTGTTATCTCTTATAATGAGTATTATTATGATTATTTGACATTATAAACTTACACAAAAAAAGTTTTCATTCACGTACATCAGGTTAACAATGAAAAATTAATGAGGTACTTACGAAATTTATGAATGAAATAATTTAACCCAGGTAAACAATTTTCTTTTTGCTTAAAAAGTCTATGAAAATTTATAATTATGAAATAAAATTGTTGAAAGGAGTAGTAATTATGTAATTTATTAGGTTATTTCAGTTTTTCAATAATTTTTATTTATTTATTTTTTTTTTTTGCAAAATTCTTAAAGGGGGCGAGACCAGAGTAAAATCATGCGATATTGTTTTTATTTCTCATTTTTTTTAACATGAACTAAATTTTGCCTTGAATGGGGGCTTTGCCCCCCTATTCTCACAGGGGCTCTGCCCCTTGACCCCGTCCAGTTATTAATATATCTTTATATATTTTTATTAAGATATTTGACGTTTTACTATACTGCATGGTAAAAAAACTCATATTTTGTGCATAATGAAAAATTTAAAAAATATTGTAGATTTGCCTATGATACAGAAAAAATACTAGTTTTTTTAGTTTTTGCTATAAGCCGCTCCTATATAAATAATATTATATAGTGACTTCCTTTATATCACCAAAATTAGAAAAAGCCTATCAAAAAGTTATGAAAATAATTATAATGCTTTTTCAAAATCACAGTACAAAATGAATACCTAAAGAACCGAATAAATGACTATGTCTACTGAAATAAATAAAACACACGAGTATTGGCATCGATTGCAAGTTGAGATAGTACGAACTAAGGTTCTCGTTTATCGTATTTTATATTTGATGAACTATTTACGAGCCTTACGGAATTCTGAAAACAAAAAACAGTAACATGCATGTTGCCGCGTTCTCTCGGGAAAAGTCGTGATAGAAGCGCCACGAGCCAGCGTAATCGCTGCATCGTTTTTCTTGCATTATGAATCGCGCCAGGGAATAATCGTAGCTGTATTTACGAGGCTTTCCTGGCACAAAGGGCTCGCGCGTTATGTAAGCATACTCCTCGCATATTCCGTTTACACGCGTGGCGCACACAGAACTGGGCGCGTCCATAAGCTCCTCGCCTTTGCCGCTTGTATACGTGCCGGTAATGCTGCCGTTATCGTTATTAACAAAATATCCCAGCGTCTGTCCTACGTTTCACCGATTGCACGGGCTTCTTAACCATCCCTGTTTGCCGCTGTTCAAATACCGCGTATCCATTTCAGTAATTAAATACCCGTACCACATCGTCACAGTATTTCCTCGGTCGCCTTGAACGTGGAAATTCAATACTCTCGGGTTCGACGAGGAAAATAATAACAATACAGTCTTTGAAATTCGAGTTTCCCTTGTTACCTTTTCTTGATGTCTAACATACATACAATCCAATTTTTATTTCCCGAGAAAAAAATTTGCTCCACAGCGGATTCGAAACCGCAACCTCTCGATTTCCGTTTGAGTACTCTACACATGAGCTACGCGGGGCGTCTTGTACTCTCACGAAACATTTCGTTAGAACTAACTAAGAATGAAATAATATCTTTGAAATTTGAACTTTAAAGACAGTAATAAGATAATATTTCATTCTTGGTTGATTCCAACGGAATGTTTATCACCAAATAAATATTGGGTTTAATAACGATACAAACAGCAAAAAACTTGGACAACAATATTTTCCGTTCTTGCACCCGTTAATAAAATTAAATATTCCATGATGCGTCTCTTTATTCGCTTCTTCAGAGTACTTTGAGCACATCACTCGACATTGTCAAACGTACTTGACTGCCTTATGCGAAGTCGCAGGCATTTTCGCGCAAAAATCTTATGATCGAATAAAATCTCTCATCTCGCGGTGCAAACTAGTTTTCTAAAAAACCTCAAGTCTGTCGCATTCGATCCAGCCCGTAACCCCGTTTGCGCGAATCGTTTTCTCCGAAACGTTTGCGTTTCTTTTGACGCGTTTTTAAGAAAAGCCCGAGAAAATAACGTCGATATTGAGTTTCCGACAAATGAAGAGAAAAAGACACATGTGGTCTTAAATGTTTCAATATTCCGTAGAATGCTTCTAACTCTACGAGGAGGAGGATTGTTGATAGAAATCCTGGTTTTTATCTGGAAGCAATGAGTGAGAGTTTTTTTTCAACTTTGTATTGTTACAAATCGTTTTCTTTTCAGTATAAAGATTAGAAATGAGAAAATTTTGTGAGATTGTGTAATTTCATTGTGTGATAGAAAATTTTTTTTAACCCTCGCTGGTCACACTTATTACGTAACCCATGTTATAATGGGTGAATTTTTTTTTTTTTTTTTTTTTTTTTTTTTTTTTTTTTTTTATATCAGGTCGAGACATTAGAATGATCATTTAAAAAAATTAATATTCTTGATTTGTTGAAACTCAGGAGTCCCAACGCTGCTCTATCATGACAAGTCAGATATCAACAGCTTTGGAAAACCAGTTTTTTCTACACGGATGCATCAGCCTTGTTTTCGGGTGTCACTAGCCGTGTATTTTTTCCAGTGTAAATTAGCAAAATATCAAAATACTAAAAATGACTTTTTAAATTGAAAGAAACATTCGCAATTTTTAGTACGAATGTCAAAATTTATATTCCAGAAAGTACAGCAGAGTTCTATTATAATATACTATACATGTTAGATTCTACAGAAAAACATATATTCACTACTACTGCAATATTATATAAAGTCCGAATTGAAACATAACTAGAACTTTTGAACGCACAAGCTCATATTTATTTATGCTACTACGGAACTCTGCAAGCCTTTCATTTAAAATAAACAATTTGAAAAAAATTTTATATTTGAATGTTTCAGGATTACGTTTCATTGGATCTATATTTTTTGAAAAAGTTTTTCTATATCTAGTAATCTTAAATTCTGTTCTGCGTAATTCAGAGTTTAACAAGTCTACTTGCTGCATCTCAGAATGTGAGAATTTGTTATTATCAATCTCAAGTTCTTAAGTTGATATCTTTACAATTTCAATTTCGAAAATTCTGAATGATAGGATTTGTTGCTCTGCTTTTGGCGATCTGTAGAAAGCAAAAGTATATGAATCAATTATAAATAACGGAAAGTAAGGTTTGAACAATTCTGCACACATTAATTTAAAAATGTTAATGGAATTATTATTCTTTATGTAGTTAATTCTTTTAACTTGACTCACAGATTCAGACTTTCAAAAAAAAATTTTTTTTACAAGCTCCGCATTTCAATTAATAAACTTTTGAAAATTCTTGTACACATTTTCGCAACGTAGTTGAAGAAATATAAAGCCACTGAATATTTTGGTGGTTGACAAATTGATTCTCTATGACTGCCTCCACAGAATGTTTCACTAACGTAAAAAAAAAAACAATAAATGATTTCACAGTCGTTCATTTGCTGATGTTAAAAAAATTGCTGAAAGATTTTTAAAAATGTTTCGAATTGACATAGGAAACTCGGAAACATTTTTTCCTGTTTTTTGAACGTACAGTAGCGCTTCATGAAGCAGACATGAAATTCAAAAGAATCTTTGAGCTTGGACCCAACCGTAGATCAGTAGTGCACTGAATAATTAATTACAAAATTGTAGTTACAGCTACATGAAATATAAATACACGCAGAAATGAAAAATACAAATTTTCGATACTATCAAAGACATAACAGAAACGAGGATTGGAAAAATATGTGAACAACAGGCATTATTCTGCATTGTTATTTATTGAATCAAAATCATTATGGTCAAAGTACATGATACATTGAAAATTTCGAAAAGCGATGTTCATTTATTAAAACTGTCCCTTAGATTGTTGGTTTCATTTGTAGTTTAGTTAATACCGTTGGTTGTATGGTTTGTACTCTGGGTAGCCTTGTTCATACCCTTAGTAGCCTTGATAAGGGTCACCTTGTTCTTGCCCTTGGTAGCCATAACCTTAGTTACCATAACCTTGTTGGTAACCTTGGTTACCTTGGTTGGTGTTTGGCCCTTGTGGGTAAGTGTTTGGTTGTGGGGGGTAATATACTGTTTGTGGCGTTGGTGGAATTTGTGCAGTACAGTTTTTACATTGGATGCTCTAAAATCATAAAAAAAATCATTTGTACTCATAATGAAATTCAATTCACCGTCTTTCATCATAAACATTTCATTCAACAAATCTAATAAAACGTACTGTCAACTTGTAACTTTTAAAAACGTACCAAAGGTAAAGCTTCACACCAGATTTTACATGTAATCAGAGTAAGAATCGGTACGGATCTTCTGCGTCTGTGAAGTACAGGCATTTCATCGCCGTTAAACGCATGCAGTTGCTCATGTTCCCGAGTAACTGAAAAGGAGTATAACCATAGTAATGTGCAAATTATGATGAATTAAAATTTGTATCTGAATTCAAATTTCGATTATGAAATCTACATTTTTTGAGAAAAAAATGTGTTCTAGGGTTTTCTTAAAAAAAGGCAGATAAATTCTGTAATAATTGTTAATTATAAAATTGGAAATATGTTTGACTTTAGCTGAAAAAAATTTGTTTACAAGATTTTTTATGTACAGAATTTACTTCAAGTAGTTTATTCACTAGAAATTTTATTGTTATTATACCATCGGAATCGGCAGGCATGGCGTTCGCTAATGCGAATACGTGAAGAATTGTTGCCAACTGGAAAAATAAAAAGTATTCAATGAATACCATACTGTTAATCAGAAAAAACTTGTAGATCGTCAAATGTTAAACCATTTATGAATTTAAAGGTGACACACATTTGCCGAATCAGAATGTTAATTAGAAGAGTGTATTCCTTTGAAAATGATCTTACAAATATATTTGGTATTTTTTCACGTATTTCAGTGAATAAGTACAGCGATGAATAGCGATTTTTCAAACATTATTACAGAGTTTGTTATTCCCTCTTCTGTTCTTACAATACTGGTTAAAAAAAATGTTACATTTGTAAAATGTCCTGATGTTTATAATAAAAAAGTGTTATACATGGTGCAGTCAAATGAAATAAAATGCAGATTTCAATGTTTCTTTGAAGCGAAATGAAATGCAGTATTTTATTCTTCAATCACAAGTATTCTAGAGTGGAATAATTTATAGCAATACTTACTACATTTTTTATAATGTTTTGAAATTTCATAGAACGTTAGTAAGAAAAAATATTTTTCAAGGTTCTGTAAATAGAAGGAATTATAACTAAATGGGCAGACTGATGACAAGACAATAAATTTTTTTTGAAATACAAAAATTTTAGGCCCAGTAGTGAAATGTGACCGTCGTAAACATGAAAAACTCTCAAAAACCCAAACGGAATATTACTTAAAATGCTGAATTTCCTAGCAAAGTCTTTGTAATGAAATAATCCTAAATCACATTGCAAATATTTCATTCAAAATATATAATACAATGTTCCAAAAAAATACTCAATTTGGACGTAGTATAAGAATGATAAATATGACAGTTCAGTTATTATTTGATTTGAGAAATATTCAAAATTTACCAGACTTGAAAAAGTATTGGATACTTACCGAGCAAGCGAGCTTCATGGTGGATTTCTTTTTGTAGTGAAGACAACGCAGAGAATCACTTATTTGAATGGTGAATAGCTGAATCCAAGGCTTCTTTTTATACCCTGTTTCACAGATGATAAGAGAATCTTGTAGAATGATTTCGTCATTTAAAAGTTTCGTATTTTTTGTTTAATTGACATCATCACTGTAGACATAGATTTCCGTTGAATATTACAATTATCTTACTTTTATTGCTCAAATGTCTGGAACGTTTCCTTTGTTACGAAACTCTTATTTCGTATCATACGTAGACGATAAATTCAATTTATCACAGTTATTACAAATTTTTTTCAAATGTGTATAACGATTCTTTCATACAAATACTTTGATATTCGTCGAATTTCACAAGCATTTCTACTTTTTATCGTTACTTCATAATGGTTCGCTCATTGGGGAAATCCTATTTTTACGATCGTTTCTGAGCATATCATATCTACCTGCTTTTCGTCAAAAATAGACATTTGTTTAATACTCTTTCAACATATAATATCATCGTGAAATAGATTTAGGTTTCGTAAAAAAATCGTGTAAATGTTTTATCACGCATAATTTCTGCAACGCCAGGAAAATCATTATGACAATCGGTCAGTTGGGAAAGAATATAATCAAGCTATTCATTTTTTTTTCAACTGACGTCTGATGATTTAGAAGGTTAAAGAAATAATCGAGTATATCATAAAACTTCCACAATTTAGAAATTCTACATTTGAAATTCAAAAAATTTGAAGTTATAGAGTTATAAATTTCTAGAAGTTGGCGCATTTAAAAGCTTTTTTGTTAGTGATTATATTTTTTTTGTATGCTTTAAGAATGGAAATTATTTTTCTTCTCTAAAAATATAAGTTGGTATAAAAAAAAACATATTCGTATTTCAAAAAATTGATGATAACTGTTGGTTTCCATAATTTCGGAAACTTGATGATCAATTACACGTAAAGAAACTTAAAATCATCAATAAAAGTGTATTATCGATTATTATTAGAAGACTTTTCGAACCTACTGAACTTTTTAAAAACATAAAAATTTTTTCTGAAATAAGGAACATAACTATTTCAGTTCTCTTCTGCTCGATTAATTAAAAACTATCAACTCATCTAACCTTATTTTTTCTCGATATAATTCCATGTTAATGAAGTACATTACGTATTAGATTAACTATTGATACTTCTGAAAAAATTTTTTGTGGAAATACAACAAATTATTCTTGTTTCTGTTTATAGTTTTACTTATATGTTTTTCAAATTGGCTTGAAAATTCAGAAATTCTGGGACTTGTACCTTTGAACTTGGCTGTGTTGAATAATAAGTAACAGAACATATTGTAATTTCACCAAACATATACTCTTAAATAATAATGCACTAAAGTATTTTTTACACGAACCGAAAAATGTCGAATTCGAAGTTTAACTTTTAAGGTTTTCTTCCGAGATCTTTCATTTGTTACTAAATTACTTACTAGAATCTTGTTTATTTACCATTATAAAATCAAAAATGCAGAAAAATATCTTGTAGAATCTGAAAATGTTTCGTTTCTGTACGAAAAAACTTCATTATGAAATTGATAATTTAACATAGTGGTACAGTACATGTTATGAAGTAGTACTACATCAATACTGTGGTCATTTACAACAATTCCAAGGAGTGAATTACTCTACTCGAAATATTCGGTAATGCGTAGTAATAAATTAATAACCTTACGTATAAAAATCAAAAACACTACATTGCAGAATTAAAAAAAGATGTAAATCGCGATTCCAAAATGTGTCAAAGATGATTCTGCACTTTTAATTGGATAAACTGATATTGACCTACGCAAAGACAAAACTCTGCAATTCTATAATGAAAAAAAAAATCGATTCATTAAAATTCTATATTCAAAATCGAAAGTTTAATGACTCAAATTTTTGAGTTTTAAAATCTGGAATATTTTATGATAGGATTTATAACTCTGCTTACTGCGTTCTATAAATCGCAATCGTAAAGTAATGATGAATAACAATAATTACGGTATCAATCATTTCGCGCATGTATTTAGATAAATCTAATGAAAGCAATTTATTTTTCTGTGCTCAATTTTTCATAGCTAGTTTACACTGAGAGACGTTGGAATTCAAATTTGTGCTCAAAAATTGAGAAAATCATGTTCATCCATTATGCTATTCAAATGACAAAATTTTTAAAATTTTACTGCGCATTTTCGCAACATCGGCTAACGAATAACAAACTACTAAATATTCTCTGATATTAATAAAATAATCTTATATCGCTTCTCTCAAAGAATCTTTCATGATCGTTAGAAAAAAGTCAAATAAATATAACACCGTTCATTTTGAGACGTTAGAAAATGTACTAGAGGATTTTAAAAAACATTTAGAATTGACATAGGTATATACATGTTCAAATATTTTTGCAGTACCATATTATTTTCTCCTTTTTAGAATATTTTTCGTACCTTTAAATATTCCCAATATTTCATATGATTTGCAAAATTGTTTAGTTGCTCGTATTTTTACATATTGCTACATTGATTTCGTAAAACATTTTTTTTACTATTCATAGTATTTCATACATTTTCAGTTCTAGGATTGTTTTTTTTTCAGTAATTTCACAATCAAATCGATTTTTTCATATTTATAGATTAAAAAAATTATACATATGTTTACATACTTTTGCAGTACCATACTATTTTCACATATTTTGAATATCTTTAATACCCTCGTATATTTTCAATATTTTATATGATTTTCAGAATTGTTTGTTTGCTCGTATTTTTACACATTGCTAAATTTATTTCGAAAAACATGTTTTTTAACATTCATATTATTTTATACATATTCAGTTCCATAATTGTTTTTTTTGCAGTAATTTCACAATGGAATAGATTTTTTATATTTCTACAGTTTAGAAAAAAATATATATATGTAAACATATTTTTGCAGTACCATATTATTTTTACCTTTTCTGAATATTTTCCGTACCGTCGAATATTATCAATACTTTATATTACTTGCAAAATTGTCTTATCGCCAGTATTTTTTACACATTGCTACATATATTTCAAAAATTCGATGATTTTTCAGAGTTTACTCAAAAAAATGAGACTGTCACGTCTTGATATTCCATGATATCACTTTCGTAATTATCTAAAGATCAAGCCATCGCTTTTTCTTTATTAGGTTTTCCATTAAAATTTTTTTTAACTGTGTACATTAATATGATCAACTTTGAATTTCAAATTACCAAGCAATCATGAATGTAGTACTTAGTCAGTTCTAAATGTAATTGTTGAATATCATGTTAATCGTGAACTTTAGAACACATTTGCATACAATTGATTTTAAGCTACGGTCGTGAAAATTATGAATTTTCGTTATATTCAATTCTGAAATACATAGCTTGATTTTTTAATAAATCAAACTTTCCAACTTAATTCGGAATTTATATGAACGATATTTATCTTTTAAAAATATTCAAAAAAAGTAATGAATCAATAAAAATAAATTGAATATACAATAATGAAACTTCAGATAATAAATTAAAAATTAGGAAAGTTAATTTTCAATTCACTATGAAGTATTTCAATATAAGTGTTACTAATAAATATAGGAAATGTTTGAAAAAGAATGAAAGAGATAAAAATCGTCAATTTTTTTTTCTACACTACATCAGTTTTACTTCAATGCATTCAAGATCTCACATATAATTTAAATCATACATTTCGAGCCCTAAACGTGTGTCATTCCTATTTTTCAACGTATTTAAAATAATAAATCTGTTTTCTCATTGACAAAATAATGACAGTTTAACTGTAATGTCAATTCTCAAGCTTATACGGCGATAAAACCTTGATGAATGTCAATCCCCCATACAATTCCGAGTTTTCATCGAGCCCAGTTTAGTTTTTACTAATCTCCTCGTATTTCTTTCGCTTCGGATATAGTGATTTCGACGTGTCATGTTGGTGGTTTGCGATTTTCCCATTACCTGGTAGAACGCAGTTTCTACTGTCATTGGTGCATTCTCTCTCATTCTCGATTAATTAAACTAGCAGAAATAAAATTAACGATGTGTATTATTGATTGTAGTACACTTTCTCCAAAAAAAATTTTCCCAATGGACATTTTTCCCAAAGACATTTTTCCTTTTCCCAATGGACATTTTTCCCAAAGACATTTTTCCCAAAAAATGCAGTTTCCAAAGAAACATTTTCCCAAAGTATATTTGTTCCAAAGTACATTTTTGCCAAAATACATTTTTTTAGGATATCTCTTTGTAAATTATATTGATTTGATTTTATTAACTCAGAAAATGATATATACTTAATGAAAATTTTGGAACATACATTTTTCATAATAATTTCACATTCAGGTTTTTGGAGTTCAAACTTTCGCATCATTTAAGCATATTTCAATGTATTTATTATTATTGAAATTTCCCCAGTAAATAAAATAAATCACTGTAAAATAAGACTCGAAATGACTCAAAATACAAAATAAGTATTTTTCGATTTCTGGGTACAAAATATCAAATTATCAGTAATAGAAATCCTGAAACATGAACTTTTCAGTATTATTTCCCAATCAAAACTTTTTCTAAATCATAATTAATTTAAATGTCTTCCAATTTTATTTTGACAATTCGAAATTCCCTGTGAGAAGATAATATTCACGCAAACATTATCAATTCCCAGTCAATTTTTCAGAAATCAAAAATTATTGGAAAAATCATCAGTAAAAAAATAACTGAAAATGAACAAAAAAGTTTGTATCATTATAAAAATTTCCCTCGTTAATAAAATAAGACTCGAAATGACTCAAAACACTTTATTTTTAATTCCAGGGTCACAAAAATTATATTATTAGTCTTAAAAATTTTGAAATAAATGCAAATATTATTATAAATTCTCAATTGATTTTTTATAAATCAAAAGTTATCAGTAAAAAATCATCTGGAAATAAATGAAAACGTCTGTATCATTAAAGAAATTTCGTTCTTCAATAAAATGAGTATCTGTAAAATGAGACTCAAAATAATTTAAAATACTTTATTTTTTATGCCAGGGTCCAAAAAATTATATTATTAGTAACGAAAATTTTGAAACAAGATAATATTCATGAAAACATTATTTTCAATTCTCAGTTAATTAAAAAAAAAATTTCAGTATAAAAACAAATGAAACACATAAAAACATATGTATCATAACATAAATTTTCCTCGTCAATAAAATTAGTATCTGTAAAACGAGACTCTAAATGACTCACAGTACTTTATTTTTGATTACATGGCCCAAAATATTACATTCACACTATTATATAACATATTAATAATGAAATATTTAATAAATTTTATCATCATTGTAGTTATTAAAATTATTTTATTTTCTTGTTTTTTACATACATTCAATAAATAAATATTTTTTATATTAAAAAATTAGAATAAAATTGTCATCAATTTGTTTTGAATCAATTTGCGTTTGAAAAAAAATTGAAATATTATACTTATATAATAATAATGATAATAATAACAATAATTCATAATATTATCAATAATAATAATAATAATAATAATAATAATAATAATAATAACAACAGTAATACAATTAATGTATTATTTTTAAAGTACTTCATCAAGTACTTTGGGAAAAAAGTACTTTGGGACACACTTCTCATTGAGAACAGGATTTTTTGGGAAAAGTGTCCATTAAGAAAAGTTGATTGGGAAAAGTGTCCCCCTACCGTATTATTATTCTTCTTGCGTGAATTTGGGGGAATTTCAATATTTTTGGTTCGGAGCATTTCATCGATTAGACTTGGCGTCCACGCAAAAGCCTTTTCCATCAAGCGATGTAAGGCGACGACGAGGATATAATTGCCTGAGAAAAAAGATTAAAAAGTCGCGTGATCGACGAGAATTGTGTATTACAAATGACTGCGCGATGGCAAATTTTTCACGCGCCGCGATCCCGCTTTTAATCATGGTAATGCATTCGCCTTTTATCTGTCCTAGGAACTCGCGTTTTCAAAGTTAAAATGAGATGACTTGGAACGAAATTTGAAGGGGTGAGAGGAGGGTTCGCGTGACAACCGGAAGTCACAGCGGTTTCTTTCATAAACGACATGCACGTTTCTCGGTGATGATCCTGCGGGCGAAAACTTGGAAATTTGTTTGTTCCGAGGTTGGGAGTGTACAATGAAGTTTTAACTATTGTTGGTTTTTTCGAATTTGTTCAAGTAAAATAAAAATTGATATGTTATTTTTGTTAGGAATATGAGAAATTTTCGTTCATATTCATTCGTTTAACTGGAACAGACCGAAATTCATACATCTTTCTGCCTGGTTGGAAATTGAGCAACGTAGCTCCTCAAAAGACGATACTTTCTCGACAGGCGTTATTGCAATTTCGGTGTTATAGCCGGCATAGTCTCGTAGCTTTCGACGTGAAATATTATTAGAGCCATATTTAACAGTAAGTTCCTCTTTTCATACGAGATCGAGAACCCTGTCGGTCCCACGCGTACGATAACTCCGAGCCAACGTGAATATGCAATGGTGGCTGGTGTCCTCGGGTTAAGGAGATTCGGACCGTAAAATTCAAAGTCGAAGATTTTTTTTTGCAAAAAGTTCTGCAACGGAAGTATTTTCATCTCTGAATTGCAAAGAATCAGTTTATTTTATCACTTGTTGAGACTCGTAAGTAAAATTAAGTAATCTGTCCGAAAAGTCCAACTTAACTTTATCTTAGATTCATGGATTTTTCCAGCAGCAAAATAATTTTCCCAGTTTATAGTTCAGCAAAGTAACTCATTTACCTTCTACGAACTTCCCATTTAAAAACATGGAACAGAAATTTGATCCGGAAAGTTACGTAGCCAGCAGCTTGGGTGTTCGGAAGACTTTTAAGGGTAAGCTTCGTTTTCTGTTGATTCGTTAGAAATTTGCATATTACCCGAGTCGTTCGGACGAGTTTGATGCAAATTCCCTCGGTTGCCTTTTTTATGAACTTCTCGCCCCGAGCACTATAAAATGGTCGTACCACACAAGCAGGTCAATTTTTTGCAAGTTTAATTATCAGTGAAATATTGTGGAAAAATGGAAAATTGCCAGAGTTGGAATCTTGTTTTTAGTTTCGAATTTTTTTTTATAAACAGCGTTCTTGATTTGCACATAATAATATACGTTGATAAAAAAAATTTACTTTTTCTTAAATATAGAAATTTCAAAAGTTTAAAACCCTACTAAATGGAAGGAAAAATCATGTATTGTTCAATGTAAAAATAAAAAAATAAGGATGATCAACTCGAAAATGAATGAATATATAAAAAATAACAAAATAATGCGTTGACTTGATCATAACGATTAATAAAAATGGAGTAAACGATAAAAAAAAAAAATGAAAAACAGAAATAAAAGAGATAAAAATAAAACCATAAAAATTTATGGTTTTCTGCTAGTTATCAAATTCGAATAGAATTCAGAATTCTGAATTTTACTAACTCAAAAAAAAATTTCAATCTTGGTTTAAGAAGAATTACACATTTTTGTTATCAATGTTCGGCAGGGATTACGTACATAAAAGAAATTTGAGAAATATTAATGATAGATTAATTAATAAAAACGAAAGTATGATCAACGAAAACTTTGCAAATATAAAAATCTGTGTAAATAATCAAAATATTCCAAAATACTAATAAATACCACAAAATTCGAAAAACACACTAAAAAGTGAGAAAATATGAAAAATCTATAAGATATTCAAAATCTATTAGATCTGATTATCCCAGACATTTTGAAAAATACTAAAAGTCTATTGAAATTCGAATTCAAGACGATTATATTTTAGAAATCAATAATCTCAGTTGAGGTTATTAGAATTAATAAAAAAAAAAAAGAAAAAACATCGTATATCATATTAGTTGTATCAGGAGGTAGAAGTTCTGAATTTCATAAAACGAAACAATTAAATACGAATTTTTTAATGATTTTCAATAAAAGTTCTATTTTTATGATTCTAATGATACATTTAATGAGTTTGTTAAAAATTTGTTTCAATAATGATGCATATTTTGTAGTATAGTAAGCGAATAAATCAAAACTCAATTAAAATTCAATGTATTTATTTATCGTCCATGTTAAAACTGTTCGTTGATTATATCAAATTTTTACACAATATCCAGAGAAATACACAGTAGAAAATTTTTTTTTTTTAATTTCATGTAATCCTGGCAATTTTTGGAACTGGACTGGCTTTCTGTAGATACTCATACTTTTTGCGTCCGAATATCTGATCCAGTATCGCGATGTAGAGTTGAATTCTGAAAATAATGTTTATCACTTTAACCTAATATACTTTCACAAAAAAATGTACTTAATGTTGAATATAAAAAGGAACAAGATTGCTATGAAGAAAATATTTAAATTTCAAGTGATGACTATGAATGAAAAACATTTTGTTGAATAATTATCATTGTGAATATAATACCAAAAAATTCTCACCTCCAAAAATGCCTTTGTCCGTTCAAAACTTTCCAACAAAATTCTCGTATAATTGGATTCGTGTGCTCTTTTATTACTCAACAAACTTGGAAAATTTTTAGCAGATTATTCGCACTTACAGTGTTTTTTTTGCATTGGACGTAAAGTTCATTTTGTATTTTATCACTCGAAATTGCAAGCTATATCACAATATTTGCACTACAAGTGTCTGTGTCTACTTTCTGTAGTAAAATGTGAATATTCGGAAAACATTTAATATAAAATTCATTCTTGATATTAGTGAGCTTTTGAGGTTCCTATGGATTGTGCTGTTTGAGGTGGCGCTTCAGGTTTTTTGCTTGCGTATATTTTTTACTGCAAATTTTACACTCGTAACGTCCTTCTTCTGAATGTGTTTGAGAATGCAATGTTAAATAACTTTTTTGGGCAAATTTGTTTCCGCAAGTTTCACATTGGTGAGGTTTTTCTCCTGTGTGCGTTTTAATATGCGTTGTTAAATTACATTTTTGGGTGAATTTTAAACCGCAAGTTTCACATTGGTGAGGTTTTTCTCCTGCGTGCATTTTAATATGCTTGGTCAAATTACCTTTTTCGCTAAATTTTTTACCGCAAGTTTCACATTGGTGAGATTTTTCTCCTGTGTGCGTTTTTTATGCGTTGTTAAATTACTTTTTTGGACAAATTTTTTACCGCAAGTTTCACATTGGTGAGGTTTTTCACTTGTGTGCGTTCTAGTATGCGCTGGTAACTGACTTTTTTGGGCAAATCTTTTACCACAAATTTCACATACGTAAGGTTTTTCTCCCGTGTGTGTGCTCAGGTGATTCTCTAAAACATGCTTTTCTTTAAATTTCTTCTGTCAATGTTCACACTCGTGAACATTTTCGTCCGAGTGCATTTCAAAATGCATAGTGTATTCGTCTCTCGACTTGAATTGTTTCGGGCTATGTTGACATTGGTAATGATTTTGTTTCAAGTGCGTTAAAGCAAAATGCATAGTGAAATGGTCTAGAGTATAAAATTTTTTCTGGCAACGTTCGCACTTGTAAAATCTACAAACAGATTTTGGTGCCTTTTCCTTCATCTTGTTATTTGTGAGACAAATGTACCCTACTATAATCAAAAAATAATAGTTTTTTAATTAATTTTTATAAATTTAAACACAACCTCAAAATTTTTTAACTTATCATGTAAAACCAATCTATTTATCATGCAATACTGAAGTATACCATTCGATTGCAAAAATTGTAGTTAGAAAAAATTTTTTTTTAAATAATACAAAAACGCAAATCATACGGAAATCTTATGAACATTGAAAATAGAGCAATATTGAGAATAATTTTTTTTCTCATGTTGAGATTGAATTTTCGAATAATTCCGCTCTGATTTACATTAAAATTTAGTATTTAAAGTCGTCAGAAAAAAAACTCCAAACTTATGAATGAATTTCGTCGAACATTTTTTGTATCAAATTTCAAGAGCGTTTAACATTTCCATATATTCAAGTTCAACAGAAAAGTTCAATTGTTCCAAAAATATTCTTAATGTGACGAAAATTCTAATTTTAGGAATCATTGAAGAATATGAATGATATTAACGTGTTGCACGGGAATTTAAAAAAGGTAATTCGAGAAAAAAATGTGGTGTAGTCACCTAGCAAGCACGAGCGTACTAACCGATTTGCATAAAAAGAAGTCATTTTTTACAATATTAGAATTCTTGCACATTACGAAATCTTAAAATGTATGAAAACTTTTCGAAATTTCCTCATCATCTACATTTATAAAATGTGGAAAATTGCTCAAATATTCGAATATTGCAAAATATTCTGAATTTTCAGAATGTCATTCTCATTTGAAATAACAAAAGTATAATAATTATTCACTTTGAAAATTTATGCAATTTGTTGGAACAAAAAAATTTATTAAAATGTTTTATATGACGCTAATTTAGGAATAACAAAAATGTAAAAACATCTATATTTCCAAAGTTTCAAAATTCTGACATATTTTCAATTTTTTTAATATTTTTCCTGTGTCATAATTTTCCTAAATTCATATGGGTCATTCTACGCGTTTTTTACACTTAAAATGTAGATTTGCGCGAAACAATTTTCTTTTCGCTTTTAGATCTAAAAATATTGGACATATATTTATATTACTTTTCACTAGTTTTTTTTTCAAAAATATGAGTTTTTAAACATTACGAGCCTATTTAATTCGCTCATTTTGTAACGTCTTTTGCTACGAATCTACTGGTCGTATCGAAATCTTGCCCAGACATAAAAGTTAGGTTTTTTTGTCTTCTTTCCGATCATGTGCATTGCAATAATCATTTAATTCTTTTTTTTCAACAATTTTGCAAATAAATATCCCAAAGTTGACTCAAAAGAAGTTAGTTTTTTTTATTCTAATTTTTTTACCAAATTATCTGCAAACGATTACGAAACATTATCATTTTTTAAATTCATGTTCTCATCTACGGTTTACGAAATACGGTTTTTTGTTTCCGCTTGTTTCTGGATTGCAAAAAACCTGATACTTTAAAAAAAAAAAAAAAATTCTTTTTTGTAAACTAGAAACGAGCTGTAATACTACGACATCCGTCTTGGTTTGACTTTCGTGACTTAAAGAGTTTAATAATAAGTTCGTTGACTACATTTTGTTTCATCGTTAAAGATTAAAAATTTTTATCACTAACGATGAAATAAAATGTAGTCTATGACGTTTTTTGTTAGTTTGTTTGTTTGTTTGTTTTTTTTGATAAAATTCCATTTCAATGAAAATTCATTCCGTTGAACGAGTAGAAAAATATAGATTGAAGCTAAACGATATTCAAACAGTGAGATACTTCAAGATAGTAATTTATTGAAAAATTTGGAAAAAAAAGAATACCTGAATAATGTGAAAAAAAAATATCCAAAAATCTGTGAAAAAACCTTAAATGCGTAAGCAAAAGCGGTAGTCTCATAGTCGTAAGCAAAATATATTTTAGAAAAGCGGAAATTGGAATATGCGAGTAACTTGTAATTTTTGCAATGCTGGCAAGCATAAAATTTTCATGTCCTACAGTTTGAGGATGTTAAATCATGTCAAAGTATTAGGTTTAATTATCGATTGTGAGAAAACATTAATGATTTTCGTCAAAAAACAACTCGATCAAAAAACTGTATGTGTTGCAATATTATAATGTTCAACACAAAATTTTGCGTTCGACGATCTGTGTTTTGATAGTGATTTGCGAAATGTGGAAGTTCAGAGGATTCAGGACAATTCGCATGTTTCCAAAGCACGGAGATTCTGCGCTGCGTGCGCAAGTCCCACTCGCGCGCGGCAGCGGAAACAAAAAATCATATTTCGTAAACCGTCGATGAGTATATCAATTCAAAAACTGATAAATGTTCGTAATCGTTTGCAGATCATTTGGTAAAAAAATTAAAATAAAAAAAACTACCTTTTTTTAAATTCAATTTTGAACTGTTTATTTACAAAATTGTTGAACAAAAAAAATCAATTCATTATTGCAATGCACATAATCGGAAAGAAGACAAAAAATCTAACTTTTATGTCCGAGCAAGATTTCGATACGACCAATAGTTTCGTAGCAAAAAACGTTACAAAATGAGCAAATTTAATAGGCTCGTAATACTTAAAAAAACTTATTTTAAAAATAACTAGTAAAAAAAAAAAGAAAAAGTATATACGTGTCTAATATTTTTGGATTAAAAGCGGAAAAAAACTTTTTCACGCTAATCTATATTTTGAGTGTAAAAAACGCGTAGAATGATCCAT
This sequence comes from Platygaster orseoliae, assembly GCA_030522825.1. Lineage (NCBI taxonomy): Eukaryota > Metazoa > Arthropoda > Insecta > Hymenoptera > Platygastridae > Platygaster > Platygaster orseoliae. The sequence goes on along the minus strand of JAPYZL010194570.1, from coordinate 3,239 downwards.
ATAGTATCTTACAAAAATGAAAATCATACGGAAATCTTATGAACATTGGAAATAAAGCAATATCCGGAATAAACTTTTCTTCCTAAGTTGAGATTTGATTTTCAAATAATTCCATTCCAAGTTACATAAGAAATCAGTATCTAAAGTCGTCAGAAAAAAATACTCCAAACTTATGAATAAATTTTGTTGATCATTGTTTGTCTCAAATTTCCAGAGCGTTTCATTTTTCCATACATTTAACGATTTTCCAACTTCAAGAATTTTTTTAACTATTTATAATAATTAAATTTATGAAAATTCCAATTGTTTCAAAAATATTCTAAATGTGACGAAAACTCGAAATTTTAGTAATAATATTGAAGAATATGAATGATATTAACGCTGTGCATGAGAATTTGAAAATGGTGATTCGAGAAAAAAATTTGGTTTAGTTACCTAGCAAGCACGAGCGTACTAACCGATTTACATAAAAAGAAGTCATTTTATATAAGATTAGAATTCTTGCAAATTCCGAAATTACAAAATATATGACAGCTTTTCGAAACTCCCTAATCATTAATAGAATTTGGAAAATTGCTCGAATATTGGAATATCGCAAAAGATTATGAAATTTTAGAATGTCAATCGTATTGGAAATAATAAAAGTATTTATTTTTATACATAAAATTTTTATATATACAATTTTATACATGAAGTTAACTTAGGAATAACATAACGTTCAAAACATCTCTATTTTCAAAGTTTCCGAATTCTGACATATTTTTAATTTTTTTTATATTTTTCCTCTATTGTAATTTTCGTAAATTCATATAGAAGACTCGGAAAAAATTCAACAATTTCTCTAATTCACTAAACATCAATTTTTTTCCTCGAAGAAGATGGATGTGTGGGAGGGGGGGGGGGCAATTTCGGAAACTGTACGTGGGTGACAAATTTCTAAATCCGGCCCTGCACGGCACATCTTTTAATTGATGTTGTTTATGTCATCATTAATACCACAATGAACAAATACGTACAACATTTTTCAATTGCAATCTATAATGCAAAACACGAAAGAATTCAAACTTTTCATATCGAAATTCGAAATTGAAAAAAAAACTAAGAAGTGTTTTAAAAAACGCACGAAAAAAGTAAAACTTTTCATATAGAAAAAAAATGGTGTCCTTTGATGTACTATTATTAAAACACAAACTGACGAACAAACAATTTCAAGTAAAGAAAAAAAAAAAAAAAAAATTGAAAATCAAGAATATGTGAAGTGGGGAAGGACTTGCAAGAGCGAAAACTTTGAAGATTTTCGATTTTGTAATTACATATACATAACGATTCTTAATAACTCAAGTTCAAAGATTAGGTCATCATTGTTATATAGATTTACAATTTTTTACAGTTAAATCATCTACATATTATTATAAATTGTTTCCAATTTTCATCACGTACCTCAGATTTTGTAGCAACTGTTGGAAGTGTGATTTCAACGACTGCAACGACTGACTGAGGACTCATTATGAAAATTTATTGTGCTATAGAGATACAAAAAAAGTTTTTTCACAATTAGAAACTGTAATCTCAGAAACACACAGTAAAAAAAATTGGAATAAACACTTCCGCAACTTCATTTTAGTTTAAAAACAGTGTTTCATGATCAAGTGACATATTTTGTTTATTAAATGAAAGTAGTTGTTCAGAAAATTTGAAACTGCTATCGAATTTAATAAATAATTAAAAAAGTTAAAGTGATATGGGTATGATAAAATTTTCCAACAAGGTTTCATTAATGATAATTCAATTGAAGCATGTATACTATTATAAAAAAACAAACTGACGAAAAAACACATTCAACTAAAGAAAAGAAAAAAAATCAATAATCAAATGTTACGACCTGAAGGGACGTAACAGGATCTTGATAAGACCCTATACTTTGGGATTACTGGCGAATCAAAAGAAAAGACGAAATTACCCTTTATATATTTTATTTTTGGCACAATATACTGAAACCCGACAATTCTTTGACGTTAACATAAATTATTCACACGGGAAAAATGAAGTATTGAAATCTGAAATCTCTGCACGCACGCAAAACTAAAATTCCACTTACTGATCGTTTCGGGGTTAAACACAAATCTCTTATTTGGTCGAGTTTGCACAAAAGTATCACTTGTATCGTAGATTAAAATAAACGCGCGGGCTAGTTAGTCTGGAAGTTTAACAAAAATTGCCGAAGTTATTTGTACAGAGGTTGAACAAGAAGTGCTTCTCAACAAAATCCGTTCCTCTATTTATATAGTCAGTGGCGCGTATCAATCTATGCTCGAACGTCATTTGTAAATCAGAAACCTATTTGATTGTCGGGAATCCCAAAATGAGTAAGAAACGGAAAAAACAAGACTTTATCTTTAAATGTAAGAAACTTATTTTGATCGTTAGGAATCCCGAAATGAGTAATGGACGAAAAAACAAGACTTTATCTTTAGGATGTAACACAAAACTATGTGAATTGGGGAGAACTTGCAAGAGAGAAAACTTGGAAAATTTTCTATTTTGTAATTACATGTACATAACCAATTTTAACAACTCAAGTTAAAAGATTCGGTCTTCATTGTTACATAGATTAACAATTTTTTACAGTTAAATCCTTTACATATTATTATAAATTATTTCCAATTTTTATCACGTACCTCAGATGTTGTAGCAACTGATGGAACGTAGGAACGGAAGTGTGATTTTTACGACTGCAGCGACTTCTGACTCCTGAGACGTTGTCGACTATACTTTCACTAAAAGTGATTAATCATCCGAATAATCCTTTCTGATGCGATCTAAATGCTATCAAGACTTTTGTTGTAACACAGGTATTTTGCACTGATCTATATTACTGAATTGGAAATACGCTAGCGACACCTGTCCCGATTAGAAGCCATCTTGTGTGAGGGCTCCGGGCAGCTCCGGGATTGTTTACAAGCGGTTACAACGTGAAAACATCGTGCGCGCAACTTGTTTTACGTAGTTTAAAGTGACGAAAAATAAAAAATGCCGATTAAATGTTACTATTGTGGTATTAAACGCTCGCCCGACAGCAATAGGAAATTTTTCTCGTAAGTTTATAGTGACGATGTATTTGATATTATTTTTAAATTGTCTCGACGTTTATTTTTGGAGGTACTCACATTTCTCTCATTATTATAAAGTAAATTATCGTTTTCCAAAGAAATAGCGCGAATCAGAGTTTTGCACCAAGT
>JAPYZL010194566.1:0-12348 GCA_030522825.1 Platygaster orseoliae | reverse complement strand
TGATTTTCCGAGATTTGGACGTTTTAAAGTTTGGTTTTTTCAGAAAACCGCAAAAAACCGTAAAAAACCGAGCTTTGGTTTTTTGCGGTTTTTTAGCTGCCGCCGGGGATACATTGCATTTAATTTTGTAGATTAATAAATCTACAAAACTCTTGAATATCTATTGAAATTTGAATTTTAAAGCATACTTTTACAGAAATACTCAAGAAAAATTAGAAATCTATGAAAATGCTAATAAATTCTTTAAAATATTATGAATACTGAAAAATTACCTTGATATAATTTTATCAAAAATTGAAAAAACTTTGAATACTGAGTATTGAATACTTGATCGAATATTGAGCATTAAATATTCAATTAAATATTAATTAAATATATTATAATATTGTAATATTGAATATAATAATATAATATTATATTATATAAAATGTTCTATCATTTGGTTATTATTTTTCAAGATGTAATGTTTAAAGTAAAAGTAGTTCTATTAAAAATAATTAAAAATAAATTTTGAGTCTTTTTACGCGAATATTTGTAATGTTCATTAAATTATGTAAAATCTATAGTTCGGATTCTTGAATTCTACATTAAATCCTCGTATATTGATTTATAAAATCTTCGTTACAAATTTATAGGATTCGTTTTTTTTATATCAACTTTAAGAAACCTAAGGATTTTACATATAGTCGCGTTTGAGGATAGAAATTTCCATTTAAACGTTCAAAATTTTATAGGTTTTGTAGTTTTTTTTGTCAGGGTTTCACAGAACTTGATAAAAATCAGAATATTTAGGGAAATTTTACAAGGAAGTTAATGAAATATGGAAAAATTTCATAAGTTTCCAGACAATCTTGACAAAAATTCATGAACATTTATCAACTTTTTGTAATTTTACCGTTAATGAAATAAACATGTACAAAATTCGACATAATGTATTATAAGGACTTGATACACAAATTTCCTAAAAACAAATCTCAGTTATGACATTTCTTCTTAATAAATTAAATCTAAAAATAATTAGCTATTTAATGCGAAATTCACCAAAAGTTAGAAAATCTTTCTTCTTAATGAAATAATGAGCTGGAAAAAGAGTTAATAAATACTACGAAACACCCTTGCACTTTTGGTAAATCTGAGTTTATTCGTATGTACACGTTGAAATTCGAAACAGTATTTGTTTGAAAAAGTTTATGTACCTAGTAAAAATCGACGGCGGCTTCCACCAAATAAACACATTAGCAACATTTCAGCGTTGCATAATTTCAGTCGAGAAAAACAAATATTTGACTTATTCCTTCATTTCACAAAGTTACACTGCAGGCTAAAAGTATTTGTATACATTTAAGATAAATTGGACTTTTTCCATTTCCAAACATATTTTCCACTGAATAATCATTCTGTTTTTACAAATGTCACATGAATGCCAAATTTCAACAGAATAAATTTAAGCGAAACATGAAACTGTTTCACAAAGTGAAACTTCTAATGACCTACCATAGTATAATTTTTAAAAAGTATTGAGTAGATGAGCTAAGCTGGTTCTGGCCCCAGGGACCAGAACCGGCCTAGCGCATCTACTGTGTCAAAATTACTTCTTTATTGTTACAATAGTACTAGCTTCAGAAGAATATTTTAGGAAACGAAATTGTAATCATAAATTTTTAGCTAGGATCACGTAGAAAATAGTAATTGAAAATCTTTTATTTTAAACTTTAAAATTAAATTAAAAAAATTTTTTAGCAGAAAAAAAAAACTAAAAAAGCTGCCGATCTGAAAAATTTGTAAGAAAAGAATTTTAATGTCAACAATTTGATTTTTGGTTTGGTTCCCTACCAACCATGACGACATGAAAACCGACACATATGCCGACGTCGTTTTTAGGAATTTCCGCGTCGTCATTTTGGTCGTCACCGACATCGGCATATGTCGGTAATGTCGGCATACAATACAACTTAAATGCCGACATGTCGTCCGCGATACTGCGCGATACGGCTGCTGATGCAGCCGTATCATTTGTTTTTTTCAGTTTTTTTGGCAAAAAAAAAAATGCAGCCCTGCATTTGTTTTTTTCGCGTTTTTTTGCACAACAACGTAACCTATCGCGCCGGATGTACATACAACATTGACAGTTAACACACATACGGCGAGCGAGTGACAGCTGCTCGGGCGCATTCGGCCAAACTCGAGTACATTCGGCCAAACTCGAGCGCATTCGTCTGAACGACACTTGGGAACTTGAAAAATCTTCAAGAACTACGACTCAATGGTAAATAGTCTCTAGAGCCCATTAATGTGACAAATTCAAATATTTTCACTCAGGAGGCAGAATATGAACTAAATAATAGTTTTTATAGTGAATTTTCGTATATAAACGTTTTTAAAAGTGACAACATATTTGACGACACTGGATGACACTAATGACGATGTCGTCATGGTTGGTAGGGTTTTTATGTTTTTTATTAAGTGTGTTTTTACGATACAAACGAATCTTATTGATTTGTTTGCATCATGTATGTATTGATGATTCTACGATTTTCTTACCGAGCTCTACTTGCAAACGTTATAAATAATTTTTCCTTCCCACAAGTATTTGCATTGATCCATGTTTATGCGGATTTCGTCTTTTCACGACGGCGCTTTGCAATTTTTATCTGTCGCTAAGAAGAACGTAATACGCGTATGAACGATTGTCTTTGAGTAACAAATTGAACAATAAAATATGTCATGTTCATGTTCCATGTTCAGTGCAATATTTCATGTTCAATTTGAAGAAACCTTTATGCTTGAAATTCATGAGACGACGTAATACGTTCCTTGAGATTCACAGTTAGAGGCAATGCGTTTCCAGAAAAACGCGAATTTTATATTAAAAAAACAGTAAAATATGTACAAGTTGTTTCCTAGAAAAGTGCCTTGAGATGATATTCAATAAATAATTTGCAGCGTTTGGAAATGGAAAAGATCATCACAAAAAATTTTTTGTAATGATCAATGAAATAGTGAAATAATGATACTACACTGTTAGAAATTTCTGTAAATATACAAACTTTATAGTGCAAAATACCTTAAAAATTTAGAAAACGTGCTACCGAAAGTGATTTTACGTATCAGAAACTGAAATTTACAGTACGCGCTAAGAATTTAAGAACGTTCTTTAAATATCTTGCACTGTCCTGTACCAATGGCTCAGGGTACAGTTCCCTAAATATGTTTTAGCTTACTTTCACCATAATACACTTAAATGTACCTTAAATTTACGAAAAAACATCTATATTTGTATCGCGTTCCCTTGAAATAGACTTTTAGTGCACAGTTGATGGATATTAACATACGTGTACATATTAACATAATTTGTACGTCGAGCGCGCTCAGTGTTGTTTGAATTTTTCCCGCGCCACGTGATTCACTCGGCGCGTCACGATGTATTTGACATTGGCGCGATACCTAACCTAACATGACAGCAACTTGTGTTGATTGTGTTAGTAGTTCACGCATGCACGTACACACTCTCAACAGTTCGCCATTTTCCAGTTCGTGGCCAGTCTCTCTATTTTAAGGGTCTCTACTTTCTCTCGAGCAGCGGTTTGAGCGGCGACGCATTAACTAGAGGTTGTTGAACAACCCTAATAAATCTTTTTGCAAACCCTGCCATCTAACCATTTTCAAATGTTATGAAATCGTGAACGCCATTAAATTATTTTAAGGATTGTCTCCTATCATTAAAGTACCGGAATCCCTATGTAAAGTCAAGAACTGAACTAAAATTTTAGGGAACGTGTACTCTAAAGTTCTTTTACGAATGTTCACTAATATCGCATCACACGTGATCTAAAATTTCTTCCCAGATCATCCCCTAACTTTACAGTACCTGATTTGTAATATGAAGTTACTTGCCTGTCCTTAATGTTATGGTACGTGTACTGTAAATTTACAGAACAGGTTTCTTAAATTTAAAGAAACACTTTCCTAAATTTAAGGTACGTAACCTACTGAAACTTCCAGGTAATTTACCTTAAAAATAGCCTAAAAATTTCTTACAGTGTAATGACATACGACGTTTCAAAGGGTACGGTTAACAAAAAAAAAATTTTTTTTTCTTACAGGGCTCACCCCAGAGTCTCATTAAAGCAAGCCATGTTTTTTCCCTATTTTTGAAATACCGCACCCCTGCCGATAATTTGGGTATTTACGGGATCAATGCCTGCTTTATAAACGTGAAAGATACGTTTTCGATGAATCAATATATGATCCCTCAGCTGCCACGCGCCCCGTGCAACACGTAAGAAGATTATGCTAATGCCCGATTTTTGCGCTTTTTTGGAAAAGCTTTCGCGTAAGCCGACAGTGACAAGGATTAGAGATAATTTCCCTGGAATGATGCGATAATAACTTGGATCCTTTTTGACGTGCCATTTTTTTCTTCTTCCAATTTTTATCAGCAACGTTAAATTATGACTGACATTTTTTTCGTCGTTTCGGAATATAAACTCAATTTTCCGAAAAAAATCTTTGGAAAAAATAAAAAGTGCTGCAGACGTTTATTTCCTGCATGCAACAAAACTCGATCCATTCTCTTGTTGTTTACGGAGCGATAAAAGATCTCGATTGAATCGCATGACAAAGTGATATTGTCAGTTAGCATTTTCGTAAAATGCTCGATACGGGAAAGAAAAAGAAGACGGGCAGCAAAGCAAATCAATAGAAGGGGCAAAAAGAATGCGGGGAAATGAGGACGCATTGAAAAGGGTTAGAAAATGGTCGCGATTCAATAGATACGTTTGTCGCGTTTACGACAATGCTGAGATCGAGAAAAAGAAATCGAGGGTGGCATAAAGGATTTTTCGCGATGATTCGTCTTTAGGAATTATTTGCTCGGTCTGGCAGCAAAGAGGCCCCAAAATCGTATTTGCCATTCCCATGAGTGTTTCTTCTTTTTTAGTCCCCTTTTTCCCCATTTTTCGAGATCGTTCGGTATTATGACTGACCAATCGCCTTTCAATAGGATGCTCCTTTGTGCGATTCATTGTAGGATAATGCACTTTTTCACCTGCCAAAGGAGTGAACGCGCAATGAAAGCACGTGTTTCGTTTGAGTGGGCTTTTTAAAGAAGGCCATTTTTTCTCTTCAATTTTTATCATGGCCAAAAGTAACGGTAACGAGTTGCTGCAGTCCAAGGACGTTTGTGATTTATCACAACTCGAAGAATAAAAATGTTCGACTATAAAAAATTTATTTGAAAATATTGTGGTTGAATCTTCCCAGTCGATTGCAGACATATTGCAAGTGAAATATTACATCTTGCAGTAACGTTGCAGGAATCTTGCAGGAAGACTGCAAAAACGTTGCTGCAATATGAAAATGTCCTCCATAATTGCATTTGTAATATTGCATACATATTTCAGAAATATTCCAGTAATGTTGCAGCAATGTTTTGGTAAGATTTAGTAACATTTTAATTTTGCAGTAATATTCATGAAACATTACAAACGCAACATTTCAAAGAAAAAATCTTATTAACATTGAAGTAACATTCCATATACAATCTTGTAGAGAAAATATTACTGGTACATTACAGATGAAATTATAGAGTAATATTAACATTTCAATCTTGCAACAATATTGATGAAACATCACAAAAGCAACATTTCAAAGAAAAGATCTCATTCACATTGAAGTAAAATTTCATATACAATCTTGTAAAAATTTTGCATTTTAAAAATGATCCCTAGTCGCATTACTCATGATTCATGAGTTAAAAATCTCATTTTTAATGTTCATTAATTTCTAAGATTTTAAGAAATTCGAAAATGTAAGAAATGTGGGTAATTTTGGACGATTTTGTATGATTGAAAAATTTTGGAATTTTGAGAACATAAAAAAATTACACGTTTTTGACAACTTGGAAACTTTTAGAAATGTTGGAGATAATGGAATTTGAAGAAATTTTAAAACTTACAGTTTTTGTATTTCTAAAATTTTGAAAATTCATCCATGAAAATGTTAAGAATTTTTGACAACTTGATTTTGAAAATCATAAAACTTTTCCGATATCTTTAAAATTTTAATTGATTGAAAGTATGAAAAAGAAGAAAATTTAAAATTTATAACTTTCATAAAAAGTTTGAAAAATTTTAACAAATTCAAAAATTTTCAATCCGAAGTGCATTGAAAATATCAGCAATTTTCCACGATTTCGAAAGATTTCCAGTATAATTAAATTCATGAAAATCTAAAAACTTTGAAAATCATTGTATTTGTGAAACTTCCAAATTCGATTCTTCTCAACTTAAAATTTTTAATAAATTTATAATTTTCTCGAATTTTGAATCATTAATTTATTTTCAGTTTTAATTTTTGTCAATTTTGAATTGCGATGTGAATTCAAAATTCAGAATAAAAACTTGGAAAACTCTTGAAATCATGAAATTTTCGGAATAAAAACTTGAAATTTTCGGATTTTAAAACTTCTAAACTTTATTTTCCGAATTTCTGATGAATTTTCAATTTGTTTCATTATCAATTGATAATCAACTATTAATTTTAATTTTTCAAATTTCAAATTCGAATTTTAATTCAAAATATCAAAAAAAAAAAAAAAAAAAAAAAATAGTTGGGAAATTTTATAAATAATGGAGTTTTGAGAAATTTGTAAACTTACACTTTTTGTATTTCTAAAATTTCGAAATTTCATACACGAAAGTGTTAAGAACTTCTGACAACTTAAAGAATTTTGAAAATTTTGGAAATTATGAAACTTTTCCGAAATTCCTTATTAAGTTTTCAATTTATTAAAACTTAAATTATGAAAAAGAAGATTATATTATGAAATTTATAACATTCCTAAAAAGTTTGAAAAATTATCGCAAATTCTAAAATGTTCAATCATTCCACATATTGATGATTTTCAATCTGAAGTTACATTTTGCAGTATTGTTGCAGAAATCTTGCAGGAAGACTGCAAAAACGTTGCTGCAATATGAAAATGTCCTCCATAATTGCATATGCAATGTTGCATACATATTTCAGCAACACTCCAGTAATGTTGCAGCAACGTTTTAGTAAGATTTAGTGGCATTTCAATCTTGCTGCAATATTAATGAAACATTACGAGAGCAACATTTCAAAGAAAAGATGCCAATAACGTTGCAGTAACATTCTATACACAATCTTGTCGAGAAAATATTACTGATACATTACAGATGAAACTATAGAGTAAGCAACATTTCAAAGAAAAGATCTCATTCGACATTCAAGTAACATTTCATATACAATTTTGTAAAGATAATATTACTGGTACATTGCAACAATATTATACGAATTTCTGCAATATTACATATGCTAGTTGGGTTTGAGTATTATTTAGGTCAGATTAATAATCATAATAAAACAATTAAACTATAAATATTGTTGAAAATCACTTCTGATGTTTTCGATTCAGTCAAAAACACCTAAATTTGAATATCATCTAAAAATTTACCACAATTTACAACGTTGTAACAATTAATGTTACAAAGCGTAACATTAATTAGTCCTCAAAAATTTGAGGTTGCTTTGACGTCGTAATTTTCGTGGCTTGAATTTTAATTGAATCAGTTGGCACATATACTTATTGGCAGTAGGGAAAGCTCGTTTAGGTAGGGAGTCAAATGGCCGAGGTGAAGTCAAATTTTATCACGGTAATTCAGTATGGGTCCCACCGGGAAGATATACGACGCCTGCACAGAGAGCGCCGAAGCGCTACTCGTTTTATCCAAATTGAGATACGAAACTGACTTTTCCGTAATCTTTAAATATAAATCTTCACTTTAATCCCGACCTTGTCTTTCCTATATAGAGCAAATATCAGCGATTCCCGGAGCTACTGAAATGTTATCAACGGGATTAGTAAAAATCCCGAGCCAGAAATGCTGAGGAAAAAAAATTTGATTTGAATATCTCTGCTTGAAATTAAGTTCGGGAAAATCTTCATATCTGGGATTGGTGTATTTAATCATAGAAATGTTTTCAGGAGCGGAGTTTTATGTAGAATTTTATTATTTTTAATGAAGGGTAATGATGAATAAAGAAGCTGAATGATTAAAAAATTGTCGAAATCATTTTTTAGTCAAAAGTAGACCATTTGTGGGAAATATTATGCATTTATATAGATTTTTTGTGTTTTAAAAGGGCGTTAAAAAACTTTTTCCATGTTGCGCCTTTCGATCTGACGTTTCAAATGATTGTAACGCGAATGCAGCGGTGGCATTTAACGCGTATCGAATCGCTGGAAACGTGGACAATATTGAAGAAGGGTCGCCGACATGTTTCGCCGTTGACAGTATGAAACGATGAGCCAAGTATTGCCGATATTGTGCTCGAGTAGCATTTTCGAGTGCGTGTGTACCGGGTTTTAGATACGCCGCGTTAGTTACAGAGAGCTTACTTGGCGATAAATTATAATAGGATGCGCTCCAACGGCTGGTACACAATAATACGATTCTTCCTTAGGCGACTGCATATTCATACGCAAAGATGCCTGCCATTTACTTAAATATATAATACGTCAACGGGCGCGAATTTTCGCGCGATACTAACGATATCGATAAATTATTCATCTCGTTGAGCGTTCATATGGAATTTCCGTATTGCACCATATACCAAACCACATTTATGGCTATTTCAATTGTACACAATGAGAGACAAATCTAGTACTTTTTACTAAGAAATATAGTAAATGTTACTATGTTTTTATTATTATTTATAAATATATGTATGGTTATATATGTAGTATAATATATGAAAAACGAAAATAATATTATAGATTTACTGTAATATATATAATATTATGCCGTGGTGGTCACAAAGGGGGGGGGGATGAGGGAAATTTCCCTCCCAAAGAGCTCCATGTCTTACGAATTGTTGAAAACTTTTATCAAATTTTAATACTCCAAGAACGAAAATGTTGAGAATTTTTGACATGTTAAAAAATTTGAAAAACTATGATATATCGGAAATCCTTACACAGTTTTCAATTTTTAAAAACTTGAATTTTGATAAAACAAAATATTTCGTAGAAATTTCAACATTACCGAAAATTTCCGCGAATTCAATAATTTTTTAATATTTGAATATGTTCAATTCTGAATCGAAAATACATTGAAAATGTCAATTTTAAAAATTTTGTGTCAAATTTTAAAACTTCAAGAACGATAATGTTGAAAGATGTTGACATCTTAACGAATTTTGAAAATTATGATATATCGAAAGTCCTTATAGAGTTTTTAATTTTTCAAAACTTGAATTTTGAAAAAATAGAAAATTTAATGAAAATTTTAACATTACCGAAAATGTACAAAAATTTTTGCGAATTCAATAATTTTGGTTTCTCCGATATTCAATTTAAAATCTACAATACATTAAAAAATTGTAAAAATTTCGTATCAAATTTTAAAACTCCAGGAACGAAAATGTTAAGAATTTTTCACACCTTGAAAAATTTTGAAAATTATGATGTATCGGAAATCCTTATATAGTTTTTAATTTTTCAAAACTTGAATTGTGAAAAAAATAGAAAATTTCAAGAAAATTTCCATATAACCTAAAATTTTTAAAAATTTTGCGAAATCAATAATTTTTGAACTTTTTGGATGTGTTCAATTTCAAATCTAAAATAAAAAATACATTAGAAATGTCAATTTTTAAAATTTTATGTCAAATTTTAAAACTCCAATAACGATTTATGTTGAAAGATTTCGATATCTTAACGAATTTTTAAAATTACGATACATCGGAAGTACTTATATACAGTTTTTAGTTTTTAAAAAGTTGAATTTTGAAAAAAATAGAAAATTTCGTGAAAATTTTAACATAATCAAAATTTTGAAAAATCTTGGCGAATTCAATAATTTTTAAATTTTTTAGATGTTTAATTTTAATTCTAAAATACATTAAAAATGTCAGTTATAAATATTTCGTATCAAATTTTAAAACTCTATGAACGAAAACATTGAGAATTTTTGACATATTGAATAATTTTGAAAATTATGATATATCGATAATCCTCATACAGTTTTTGATTTTCAAAAACTTGAATTTAGTAATAATAGACAATTTCGTGAAAATTTCAACATTACCGAAAATTTGGAAAATTTTTTCGAATTCAATAATTTTTAAACCTTTCAGATATGTTTAATTTCAAATATAAATTATTAAAAAACGTCAATTTTAAAAATTTTGTGTCAAACTTTAAAACTTCAAGAACGAAAATGTTGAGAATATTCGAAATCTTGAAAAATTTTGAAAATTATGATACATCGGAAATCCTTGAACAGTTTTCAATTTGTCCAAACTTGAATTTTGAAAAAAATATAAAATTTTTTGAAAATTTCAACACTACTGAAAATTTTGAAAATTTTTGTGAATTCAATAATTTTTGAAAATTTTGGATCTGTTCAATTTCAAATATAAAATACATTAAAAAATGATCGCTTACGACTTGTGTTATACAGTTTTTTTCCGCAACAAAATATATTACTCCATTGAATATACTTCTTGAATATAATACATTATACAAAAACGAAGCGGTATTTTTATTATCATACAATATTTTCTATAAACAACTGAACATTTACGCATAATTTATGCTGTAGGTTGAACATTCCGATAACATTATCTTTGCATTTTTGGTCCAAGTTAATTTCCCCTCTTAAGAACCATTATTGGGACCACCCCTGTATTATATGATATTATACAGTGGAATAACATACAATATATACAATTATATTACATAATGGAATATCGGAATTTTCAAATATTTATAGTTCAAATTCTTATATTTTTTTCTCAGTGTACTGTGGAATATATATGTGAAAGGTATATATATGTATTATAATAATTGTAGGTGTTGGGTATGGGGGATAATTTGTCGTGACATGGATGGCGAGCACACGAAAAGTCGTGAGCTAGGGGGGATCCTGTTCAAATATGAATCCAGGTTGCGGCCTGACACAGCTTTCGAGCTAATAACTACCGTGCGATATTAGCCAGCAAACGTATGCGTGCATCACGCCGTACCTGCGCGAGTAAATACAGGCCGCTTAATCGCCACTATATTTCAAAGAACGCCATTTCATATCACGCGAGTACCGCTAACTCGTCGCATTATCGTCCACCAAACTACAACAAATCAGCAGATTTCTTTTTTTTTTTCAAATTTTTTATCAAAAGAAAGAATATTCTAGAACGTTTGTTGAACTTTCTAGTATTTTAATTATTAAACTGACAGATTTATTATCAATAGTAAAAATAAAGACAAAAAATTATAAATCCGAAATAACGTTAAGGATTTATCGGAAATTGTGAAAATTTGGAGTGGCAAGTCATGGGGATCCTATGAAAATTTACAATTTTAATGCATCTTCCAGGATTTTTGAACATTTAGAAAATTCTACTGGAATTTGACAAATTCTTGTGATCATCAGCTGATTCCTTTTATTTTCCAAAATTCATCTAGTAATTTTTAAAAGAGTTAGTAATTAATGGTAAAAAAGTTCGTTTCAGGTAATCCTGAAAATGCTTTTGCAATTATTAGGAACTTCCTAATAATTGCAGAATTTTTTGAGAAATCTTTAAATGATTTTTAAAAAATTTATCCAGAAATAAAAACTCGTGGACAAAGATGATAATATTCTTGAAATATCAGAAATAAATACTATTTTTTGTACGAATAATTATTTATTATAATTGTCTAATAATTTCCTTATCACATATTCTTCAATTGTTATGTACTTTTTATAATCAAATACTTATAATTATTTATTAATAAAAATAAAGTAATTTATCAAAAATTGCGATGAAATTGACTATTTTAAGTAGCAAGTCTCTGAGATTCTACAAAAATTTACAATTTTAATGAATCTCCCAGGATTTTTGAACATTTTACAAAACTACCGAAATTTAAAAAAATTCTTGTAAATACTGAATAACTACGAAAATAGAAGAAATCTATCAAGTACTGAAAATCTAAGTAATTTTTCTAGAAAGCTACAAAACTCTTGAATATCTATTGAAATTTGAATTTTAAAGCGTACTTTTACAGAAATACCCCCCAAATATTAGAAATTTATGAAAATATTAACAAATGTTTTAAAATGTAATTAATACTGAAAAATTACCTTGATATAATTTTATCAAGCATTTAAAAACCTTTGCATACCGAATATTGAATATACTCGTAATAATATAGTATATAATTATGTATAAGATATTATATAGGGGAAAGTGGGGTAATGACGGCCATAGGGTAATAACGGCCATCACCATTTTCGGTACTTAAAATTGACATAAGTATAAACCGTTTACTGTGACAGA
>JAPYZL010194522.1:0-11222 GCA_030522825.1 Platygaster orseoliae | reverse complement strand
AAATCCTACTACCAGAAGGTTTTTCGCAAAAATAAGCAGGAACAAATGTTCACTATATGTTTTTTACAGTGTTTCGACAACCATGTTGGGGACCTCTAAATGACTTTGAATGTGCCTCCTCTAAAACATCAGTGCGCACGATTACATTCGTATAAAGAATCCAAAACACACAATTTTTTTTTTTTTATTAACTTTCATTATGTAAACTATCATTTGACCGAGCCGTTTTTTGTTATTCAGATATTTTTCGAAATAGCGAACATAAACCAAAAAAACAAACAGAATTTCTATACTTTTTTTTATCGATATAGGCTGTAAGAATGAAGCTAATTATAAATTTCGAAAACCGCTTGATTAAACGATAGCCAACATAATGTAAGTTAATAAAAAAAAAAACTTTTGGGTTTCGGATTCTTTATACAAACGTAATCGTGTGCAACGACTTTTTGGAGGAGGCACGCATTCAAGGTCATCTAGAGGTTATTAAAATGGTTGACAAAACACTATACAAAAAATAAGGCGAAGACCCCATAATATATATCACAATAATAATTGATAATTAATATAATAAGATTAATTTTTAAAATATAATAATAATTCTGAATAATATTATAATTATCTTATATTTTTTGATATCATTTTTTGAAGGTGTATTGAGACAATCGTCTCAAATATTTATGACATGATATACGTGAAAATATGATGTAAAATACATGTGAAATAAAGTACGTGAAGACATTAATTAAACAATCATTCTCGTAGAATGGCCAATCACACTACAAATGCTGATAAAAAAACTACTCACTAAATCCCTTCGAGTAAGAATCCTACAAATCAAACTCGAGTGAAAATTTCATTCTATTTGAGTGAAATTTCAATCGTTTTAGAGTGATAATGCACTCGAAAAAATTGAGTGAATTAGCAACTCCATATTTTCGAGTGAATTTTCACTCTAAGACGATTGAAATTTCACTCAAATGTAGTGAAATTTTCACTCGAGTTTGATTTGCAGGATTCTCACTCGAAAGAATTAAGAGAGTAGCTAAACTCTTATTCGCGGCATTTTTTCTTTTATAAGTTGCTTAAGTTTTCTGAAAAAAGAAATTAAACTATGAAATTTATATGACAGTTCAAATATATAACTCGTGATTTCATGAAATGTGAGCAACGTATTCAAGAAAAAATGCCGCAAATTAGAGCCTAGCTAGTTTTTTCATGAAATTTAATACAACTTGCCAATTTTCTGTTTATTCAAATAATGTTTTTACGTACATTATTACTTTGTTTCAAAGTAAAAACAAAGCACTACGTACTTTGTTTCACGTATATCATGTCATAAAGAAATCGATTTTCATTCTGAATTCCCGTGCACAACGCCTAACGCGCAAATTGATTCGTATACGCTTGTGCTCGCTAGATGGCTAAACCAAATTTTTTTCTCAAATTATTGTGGAAATCCTTAAAACATGCGGGTGGATACTATATAAAAAAAGATAGTAACATCGAAAACGGAAACAAAAGATACTTAAAAATCACAGATCTTTACTGAAATTTTAAAACACAAATAACCAGAAAAATTGGAGAAGAAATTTTGATGAAAAAAATGATAGATGTATAAATATCTTATGTAATAAATTTTTTAATAAGAATTTCTATAAAAAAAAGTTTTTGTTGAAAATTTTCGCAGAAAAAAAACAATATAAGAAAAATTTTTCTTATAAGGATTTTACAAGGTTTTTTGAATGAAATTTTCATCATAATCACTATTTTAAAAAGATATACATTTTCTGGGAAACCCCTCCCAAAAAATTTTCAGTGTTCGCCCCTGCGTGCGCGATTTTGACACATGGGACACATGCGTGCGCAAGTGTATATATATATATATATATCCGAGGGTGCAACTGTGTGTTGGTGTGTGTACTGTGTGTTGCTGTGTATGTGTCAGTGCTGGTCAGTGGGTACGTCAAGAAAGACGAAAATCGAATAATTTTAGGAAAAATGTTATCCCGTTTAGTTCTCCAACATGGTAATTACAAACTTATTCAATAATTAACGTTCCTAATCACCTTTCTTCCAATTTTCCACCGAAATTTCCGATTTTTTTACACTGACCAAGTTACGAATTTAGAATGTCTTGTAACCAAACAGTGTTATGAATTGATTTCTTACATAATGTAGCACAGTAATTCGACCAAATTCTACTCACGTTTTTTGTCAAATGGACCAGATAAATGAATTTCCTTTTTCATGCTTTTGGCTTTTTATATCGAAGAATTAGTGTGTAAAATTGTCGAACTTGCATCGATGATCGACCATGTGATTTATTGAGATGTACATTTACATTTATTAACGGAAATTGTCAAACACTCTGGAAATTAGTTTTTCATACAATTACGTATTGTTAAAAGTAAAAAATGTACAGATTTACAATAAAAACTGAAAATATAGGTTTAATATTTTAAAGCACTTTTTTTTAATTTCTTCCCGTTTCTGAGCTCTATGTTTTAATGTCTTTTATTTTTCATTATTTAAATAATAAGGAACAAAAATAATTCTTACAACTTAGAAAATCTTATAAAATTACTATAAATTTTGATAATTCCTTATTTTATTACACATTCTTCCTTTTATTTTTTTTTTTGCATATAAAAATTTTATATTTAACTTTTTAAGGCTGCATTATTTTTAAACAATCTTCCTGGTAATTCAAGATGGAAACGTTTTTTTTTCATAAAAATATTTTTATTTACATTATATTTATTTATTTATTTTATTCAACAAGTTTCGAGGTTTTTTACCTGAAATTTTTTGAATTTCTGCTATATTCAGAGCCAAATATGAGAAACGTAATTATCTTAAAATATTTATGTTAAATTTTTTGATATTTTTTGCTTGTGAATTAAAATAATAAGAATTGAAAATAATTTTTTTTCAAATCTAAATTGTGTATATTGAATCATTTTAACGAGATTTTGAAAGTTCAATAACTTTAACATAAAAACATGAATTAATTTTATTTGAGATGAGTTTAATTATTGAATCGTTTTCCAAAAAGGAATGTCAACTTGATCCAATTTGTAAATATTTTATCTTTACCCGATTAACAATATTCTTTATGATTAGTATGAACGTTTAAATCTTCCAACTCTTGATTGTACATTTTTGGATTTATACCATAATAGTCGCATATGATTTTCCTATCATGTTATTTCAAATTTTCTATTTATTTAGTTTTAACAAAACCCTGCAAAATTCAATTTATAAATTTATAGCTCATAACATTTATCGATTGAGTAAACCTAAATTTCATCATATCCTACAAAATTTCACACAAAAAAATATTTTGTTTCAATTCTTGAAAAATAAAATATTCTGAAAAATTTTCATCGCTGTATGATTTTTTATAATTAAAAAAAAAACTTTGATTTATATATGAAATTAGAGTTTTATAGCGTATCAAACTTGTAAATACTTAATTAAAAATAAAATTGTCAAGGGTAAAAAAATGTTACTTATTTCTTAAACAAGGTCTTGAAAAAAATTGTTTAAATATTTTTCACTCAACAAAGATTTATATGAATTAACAAATAAAAGATATTTTCTAGTCATATATTTTAAATACAACTACTTGTGTATAATCTACAATTTTTTTGCGATTTCAGTGAGAAAAACTCGTTTGAAAGATTTTCTACTACAAGGAATTTATTTCTGGAAAATTTCTGCAAAAATACCATTTAACTATAAATTATCAGTTTTTATTTTGAAAAAGATTATTTGTCAATAACTTTGAAGAATGAATTGCAAATTATTTTTCGATAATTTTTAATAAACCATAAGTCAATACATTGATATTAAAAATCTTACCTTTTTTATGGCTATTCAAAATTGCATTAAAATAATTTTTTTGTAACAATTTTTCCACCAACAAACTTCCTGCATTTGAAAACCCCTAAAACGAATTTTTCCCATCCAAATTGCACAAATGCACAAAACTTATAGATTAAAACCAGTAGTGTTATTTAAATAATAATATAATAACAATATACACTTTTGTTGAAAAGAACGTCCCACATTTTTTTTGCACTGTTATAATAAAAATGATGCTTCTAAACTCACGGTTTTTATTTAAGGTATTACCTTCATAAATCGAATTTCGAACTGAATAATTTAGGAAAAATCACATGAAAACTTCAAAGTGTCCTTAGCACTTCTACAAAATTGTAACTCGTATTACTATACAACTTTTTTTTCTAATAAATTATCAAACTTTACATAACATTACATTAAATCTTATGGGTAAAAGCAGTTTTTTGACTGAAACAATTACTTTGATTTGCAAGCTAAAGAGCATCAAGTTTTACCATCCCTTTTTGGCAAAAATCGAAAAAAAAAGTCAATTTTACACTTTCATTGCAGCAAAAAACTAAGCAACAGTGTACATTCATATGCAAGCATATTATGCTACGCAGTGTTCTCTCTCTAATAAACACTAATAAAGAGAGAGAGAGAGAGAGAGAGAGAGAGAGAGAGAGAGTATATGCAATGTTGCCACACAAAATAGCTACACGATACCCTGAAATTGGCCACTACAATATTTTCTTGCACCTAATTTCACTCATGAAAGTAATACCTTAACGAAATGTACTAAAATTGGTTTGGTTTCAGCTAAAGCTCTACCTGCATCTGCTCAAGCAGTGCAAGTCATGTCATCATCATCATCAGCTTTCCCTTACCCGCCAATTTCGCCTACTTGTCGACCAGTGCGCACCATTCACCCAGGAAAAGTGAGATTAGGTTTCATTCCCGATGAATGGTTCACTTTCTTCTACCCCAAAACTGGAGTAACTGGTAAAAAACTAGGATAAATATCAAAAATTTGATTCCATTTGAACTGAAAATTCCTGTTATAGTCAAAGAATTCATTTTCCAGGGCCATACATGTTTGGTCTGAGTTTGGGAACATACCTGGTATCCAAAGAATGGTATGTCCTAGAACACGAATTCTACTCAGGCTTGACATTCCTGATGATCTGGGTGATCGGTGTTAAGAAGTTTGGAAAACAAACAGCAGAATATCTCGACGCAGAAGTAGAGGCAGTCGAGAAGGAATTTAACAAGGGCAGAGAAGACGAAATTAACAGCTACCTAGAGAATATAGAAGCGGAGAAAAAGGAGCAGTGGAGATCAGAAGCTCAGCTGTTGGTCGTTGACGCAAAGAAAGAAAACGTGAAACTGCAGCTCGAGGCTGAATACAGGAGGAGACTTGTCAACGTTTTCTCTGAAGTAATCAACAAGAATGCTTCATTTTGAAACGTCAAACGCGCAGAGAAAATAAATACCATTGGAATTTTTCAGGTGAAAAAACGTTTGGACTACCAAGTGCAGAAGAACAACATCGAGCGTCAGTTTGCGCACCAACACATGGTCGAGTGGATCGTTGGCAATGTCAAGGCCGCGCTCACGCCTGATCTGGAGAAATCGACGCTCCAACAGTGCATCAAAGATTTGCAAGGACTCGCTCCTCGAGCTTGAGAACTCGTCGCTTAGCCAGAGAGAATAGACGATTAAGATGCAATTTTCCAAGACCAGAATTGTTATGGATGTGAAAATAAAGTACTCGATAAATTATTCTCAGTGTTTTTGTATCTTCGAAAAAAAATTCGACTTGCAAAGTATTCACAATGAAAACAAATCCTGATGAAATTTTGGAATCTAGAGTTTCTTATTCCACATCAAATATTCGTATATGAATAAGCATTAGATGATTACAACATTATAAGCAAATCTTGAAGCACTTGGCGTATTATATTCTCAACAGTCACGTTTATAATAAATTATCAAACCACCTATTTTGTTGGAATCGTTACAGTAGGTTATAATTAGCAGTTAATATCACTCGGTCACGCACACGACACTTACAAAGTAATCACAAATAAAGAAGCAAGGTCACTTTTTCATCTTCCAGGAGACGGTTTCCAATTGATATTCTAATATTTGGTCATAATTTTAAAAAATGTTGCGTCCTGGTCAATGAAACCTGAAACGAAAGTTCACATGTAAAACCTATATAGAATTTCATCTAAACAAATTTTACCTGTAAATGAGTTCTCGATAAAATTCTCGTTCAGTTTCGTCCCATATGTCCATTATTGTTCGAGCCAAGAAGAAAGGTTCGTATTCGGTGATTTGACATTGATATTGAACTGCTTCAAAGTAGCTTCTAAAGCTGCCTCATTGCCGGAGAAATAAGCTGATACCGCATTGTGAAAAAGTAGCAGTTGCTTATGCATCACTTTGATCTGAAACAAAGGAAAAAAAAATAGTTTTTGTAATGAATATTTTTTTACAAAACAAGCAGAAACTTTTTTATAAATAGAAAAACTACGGATTTTGTAACACAGGACAACATACTCTGTTTTCATCAAGGAACTTCAACTTGACCGATACGTCTGACCGAAGTTTCTCAAAATTCTGTCTTTGCTGTTCATAATTGGCTTGAGCTTCTTCAATTTTCGCTGTGTTGTCATTGTCTGCTCTCGTCACCTGGGACAGAGATTCCAAATCCGTTCTGTAGGCGTCGTACTCTATTCTGGAAAAAGTCAAAAATTGATGACGAGTTTTCAAATGGCACAAGTCTGACATTCTTAAATTTTTTAAAAGCCAACCTTGCAGTTTCATATTGCCTGATAGTCAGTAAAGTGTCCTCGATAGTCTTGTTGCACAAAGTGTTGACGGATGAGATAAAAAAGTGCATGGCTCTTAGTAACGCTTCGCCGTGTTTCGTTAGGTTCTTTTGAGTTTCAGAGTTGTAGGTGAACTCTTCCTGGAGCTCCGGCGATTTTTGGGCAAGTTCGGAAAATGCTTCACTAAGGCAATGCTGTGTGTGAACAACGTGCTGGAAGTGCAGCGTCAGCAGTCTGGTTAATCTCAGAATGTTGCAGTATTTTTTCTGGGTGTCCCTGAGAAGCTCGATCTGCGTTTCCAGTTCTAAAAAATTATAGTAGCAGTTCAATTACTTCACGTTTTGATAAAACATTGCTGCAACATTACTGAAATATTGCTGAAATATGTATACAACATTGTAAATGCAATTATGGGGGACGTTTTTCATATTGCAGCAACGTTTTTGCAGTCTTCCTGCAAGATTTCTGCAACATTACTGCAAGACGTAATATTTCACTTGCAATATGTCTGCAATCTTAAGGCAATATTAAATGCCGACTGGGTCGATTGTAGATTTCAGAATCTCCGACTCAACTACAACTTTAACTACTACGACTCAACTACAACTACAACTTTAATATAGTTGGAGCCTGCATGCCAGAATCTCTAAAACTGAAGTTTGTTGCAATTCCTGGGAAGAAAAAAGAGAGCTTGGAATTTTTGTACCTGAATCAACAGTCCGTGAAGTTTTTCCCAATTTCTCGTACATGATCTGTTTTGTACATTTATATGTGGAGATACTCCAATTTTTGAGACTTTCGATTTTGCTATGAGCCGAGCGCATTGCTTGTCCATCTCCGTTTTGAAAAGGTGAACTTGGTGAAGCGGACACTAGAAATATTTTTCTTGCTTGGTAAAACTTTCTAGTTGTAACTTAAAAATAAAATGAGTTGTTTTGGATTCATATTGAATCTTGTTTATATATGAATTGAAATTTGATGAATAATTTTCTTGTTATTTATGTAATAGGACTAGATTTTGAATAATTAATTATTCGTGACAGGAGGAATTAACCATTCTTAATTTGAAGGATTAACTACCATTGAAAAGTGAAACAGGGAAAATATTCTGATTGGGGGATTGGAAATGAATAAATTAAGATACAAAGTTATTTGTTATATAGTCACTTTATTTAGTAAGAGATAATGACACAAGAAAAAATAAGACATACGGGCGTAGGCAGAAAAGTGTTCGGGAGAGGATTTTCAAAAGAAATCTCTCGTGATATTATTTTCTTGAAAATCTATAAAACATTTAGAATTTGTACAGCACTTTCATTCGAATTTCAGAAAGCTATATAGAAATTCATTACATCAGAAAACCCTTCAAGTTGTATAAATAAGGAAATGTGAAAAGTGTTAGAAAAAGTATTAAATATTAAAACTAGAAAGTACTAAAAAAGAGAAATTAAAAATTAAATTAGAAAATATAGAAATTAAAAATCACTAAAAATAAAAATTAGAAAGTATTAGAAACTAAAATCAGTGATTTAAATATCACAAAATCGAGTTCCATTATGTTGAATACGTATATGAAAAATGTTAGACTCTGAAATCCAAAATTTATATAACTTGGAAACTAAGTATGCAATGAGTAAAAATAAAATATCTTATTACTGAAACCAGATTTTTAAAGATTAAAAATCATAAAATTGCCCAAAAAACTTATTTTTCAGATATTTCATAAAATTGTGTAGTATTTTTTCGTATTTTTATAGATTTCTTGTATTTCTATGGTTCACTCTACAGATTTCTAGAATTCGATTCTCAAGTACTGAAATTTACAGCGCTTTTGAGTTTCAGGTATTTTTATAGATTTCTAGTGTATTTTTAGATTGCTATATAGATTTGTATAATACGATGCTCCGGAACACTAATTTCAATAGATTTCGTGAATTTTCTAAGATGTCTAACAAAATAAAATCACGTAGATTTGGAATATCTTCGGAATTTTTTATGTTTTTGTACTTTTTTAAGTGTTTAAAAGATTTTGTAACGTTTTACAGTACTATTATAGAAGTCTGGTATTTCTATAGATTTTTATATAAAAATAAAATATATGAATAAATACAATATATAAATAAAACCTGTCTTTAAAATTCGGTGGTCTAGAATTTCAAAATTTATGAATCATATGTACTCATTCAGATTTTCCAGAAAACCGTTCTGTGTATACTTCTAATACTTTCAGTATTTCTTCATTCTGTTTATGATCCAAAATATTTTTTGATATTTGTATGAATTTCTGTCTAAATTTCTAGAATTCGATTCTCCAGAGTTCAAAATTTCTTAGATATTCAACATTTTCATAAATTCCATTTTTTTTTAATTTATCACTGGGTGGAAACAATTTCTCAAATTTATTTTTTCTACCTGATCCCATTTATAATTATAATCCTTTTGAAACGTGAATTGCTGTGATTTTTGAGTTTGTGAAATTAAGAATCCTGAATTCTATTCAAAGGTCAGAACTAATATAAAACCATTCATTACGTCCTTTAGATATCAATAACTTCATTTTTGATGATTTTCACCTATTTTCAATAATATTAATTTTTATTGATTACTTTACTTTTTAAAATCATTATTATTAGGCCACAGCATTATTTTGTTATTGTTTGTATTTTCTTCAATTTTTAAGTTAGTCATTTCTTTTTTTTCACATGAAATAATTTCAAATAGTTTTTTCCTCATTTCAGGAGGGATTTGAACCCTTTAAATCTGCCACTGCCTACATACCTGATAAAAAATTTTAAAAACTATATTTCGTACAAAATTTCAACAGACGTGACTGTTTTTGAACGATGTACGTGGGTCTGTAGGATTTCTTATTAATGATTTTACTTTTTTTTCCAAGGACCAAAAAGTGTACTCTTCTATAAGAAAAATGTGTCAGTCAGATGTAAAAAGTAATAATAT
Source organism: Platygaster orseoliae (assembly GCA_030522825.1). Lineage (NCBI taxonomy): Eukaryota > Metazoa > Arthropoda > Insecta > Hymenoptera > Platygastridae > Platygaster > Platygaster orseoliae. Next base: position 1,581 of record JAPYZL010194522.1, on the reverse strand, counting down.
TTTCGTCTGCAATTCCTATAAATTTCACTGTAACTTCTGGAAAGAGTGAATAATGATCTGATACAATATTTATAATGAATAGCTAGGAATCCCATGGCTTGCATTCCAAGTGAACATTTTATTTTGAAACGCACTAGATTAATGGTGCTAGGGTAGAAAATCAAACGAATCCCAATATTCAAAATGAAAATCGTATCGTGACGGTGGAAAATGCAATGAATAAAAGATTCATTTTCCATAATTGTAATGTGAACATTACCTACCAAAAAATGTAAAATATTTGATGGCAAATGAAGACTGAACTTGAAATTATGTTTTGAATTATTATAATTTAGAATTATGAATTTTGTTATCATTTGAGTTACATTTTGCCTTGTACAGAGGGCTTCACCCCTCCTACCCCCACCAGGGCTCTGCTCCTGGATACTCCATCGTTTACCCTAACACTGTTATAAAATCATTTACATTTGTGTTAATTCACTGATTCAAAAAAAGTAACTATGTCTTTAATTTTTGACTGAGCAGATGCTTTACTTCTGCATTCGAAATTAAGCAAAAAGTACTATACAAACCAAACACTTTTCATGAAGTGGAACTTTTGGTCCTAGCAGCATAACGTACTATTTCTTTATAAATTACTATTTGTTTTCAAGCAAAAAATTTTTTAAAACATGATCAAAATAACTGGTTATATGTGACGAATTCTCGAATCTTCAAAACAGCTATCTATAAAATAAAATAACAATATAGTGTCTAGTACAGTTTCTTGAATAAAAAAATTACGTGAATTCGATGTAGGACTGCTAAATGGCAAATTCATCGACGTTGGCCTCATTAAACAATTATCTGTGTTGCTGTTTGGTATGTGAGGCGGCGGAGTTCCACTGTGAACCGCGCCGTCACTTTCATTGAGTGAAGGCGCATCTTTCAGCATTTCATGGATACTGCGTTCCATTCCACCAGGAGTCATTGCCATTTGAGACATTCCTGTACAAACAACAACATACTTTTTATTGTCCCAAAAAATGTAGAATATCATTTCTTTTCACAAATTCAACCTTCAGAGACAAAATATATGTATATACTTCAATGCCTACAAAATCATGTTGACAGCTGTTACAGTGTTTAATATTCTGTGCATTTCTGTCAAAACAGATACATCAGATGACTACTCTTGACATTTACAAATTGTTTTTAATTTTTCCATGTTCCATCATTGAAAAAACATAAGTGCAAGTTTCAGATAACCATAATTCATGTTTTATTATGCAACGTTGATTTTTTACTGGAAATCATTCAATTATATTACGAATTTTTACTATCCGTATACCTTGACCAATTTGTTGTAATTCCGGCTTTGATTATTTAACACCAACCTAGGCAAACTTAGGTTTTGACAGTTCGGTTTTTGACGTTTTGATGACGTTTTTACCCGAACTGACTCGAACTGCATTATGCATTTGCCGAACTTGGATAAGTTTGAACGAGGGTAGGAAAATGACGCTACTCGGCAAAGTTCCGGGCGTTGAAAAATCCCGATTTCAAATGCCCTGCTGACTGAAGGATCCGAAAGTGAAAGTC
>JAPYZL010194507.1:0-15555 GCA_030522825.1 Platygaster orseoliae | reverse complement strand
GAGTTTCGCGAAAAGTTGTAGAGGACTTTTAGTCTTAGAAAAATCTGAAGAAAACTCATACAAATTATCGTCCGTAGTTTTTGATACACCCTGTATATGCATACTACTGGTAGAGGGGTTGCAGAAAAAAAGAGTAAAAGAGTCACCATTACACGAAATGTACTTCTAACGAGAAAAACAAACTATTTTTCCGTTTTTCCTTGATTTCATTCATCGAAACAATAAATATGTGAAATTATCGATAATTACTTTTTTTTTTTTTTTTATTAACGTCGATTTATTTTAGTCGCCTGAAATTCAAAAAACTATTTTAACTTATCTTAGTCTTTTTCAATCAACTGTTTTACAAAATTTTGGGATGCAGCAACTTTCGAAAAGAAGGGGGAGAAGGAAGGTAATCGTAATTACAGAAGTTCGATTTGCGCAACAGCATTATTAGGCATGTAAGCCAAACTATCGTCGATAGAAATTGAAAGCACGTCGATGTAATTTCGAAATTGTGCAATTCGTAAAAACGCAAACTGCGTGACCAATCATATTTATCCTTGGGCAACTTTCGGTAACGTGCGTAAGCAGGCAAAATACGCATGTTTTCCAACATTTTCGCAAACGTTTTTTTATCATGAAAGTAAAATTTTGTCACAATTTGGAAACTTTAATTTTCATTGACTCTAAAATTTTCACGTTTTGTGGAACTTGTGGAAAATGTTGGAAAATCTTTTCAGATTTTACAGATTTTTCATTTTTTCCCACAAAAACTTTTTTATTGAAAGATTTCAAGATTTTCTGCAAAAGTTTCATGTAATAAATGACGTGAAACTTCATTTATAATAATAATAATAAAATTTTTGTACAGAAATTGTTGATAGTCAAGTCCAATAATATGTTATAAATAAAATTTTTCAATATGTTTCGAAGGAAAATAGCAATTAAATAAACACGTTCCATTGATGCTATGTAAAAAGCAAGTACAAATTTCCATCGCTGAGCACAAAGGGCAAAAACTATGCGAGTTCGCAAGTTTTTTTCACTCTTAAGTATAGCAGATTGCCTTGAAAGCACATTTTTCTCTGTCACAGATTCTGAAGTATTTTAACAGGCTTGTATTGAACTTGTTCATTTTCAGAAATTTCGTTTTTTTTAACTACACTGTTCAAATGAATGATATAATAAAAATTAAAAATTTTCAATAGTAATTGAGTTGAGATAAATGCACGTCTATGAAGAAAAGTTTGAAGTAAATACAGATAATTGAAACTTTTGTTATTTAACTTTATTTCAACAATTTGTTTCAGTAGCTGAAGAGATCAGTAACTTTGCAGACTGACAAAATATATGATTAAAAATTTTTAAATTAACAATTTTTAGAGTGTACAAAAGTGGAGAAAGGAGCATTTTCAGAATATTTACAAAAAAAAAATATTGTAAAATAAATTTCATTATCAAATTATTATTTAAATGAAAAATTCACTTTAACACTATCGAGTAATTGAAAATCAATTGTTTCCAATCTTCAATGTTAATAATTTTTTCTGACTATTTTTTTTTAATTGAATTAACTACAAAATCAGAGTAAAAAAAACAATAATTAAATAATATTTATACAACTAATGAGAAATCGAAAATTTCATGATGAGAAAAATTTGGGATTCTGATATTTTGGATACAGGAATTTTGAAAATTTTGCGTATTTTTACAATATTTAATTGACTCTATTCCTATATAAACTCGTTCAAAAAATTATGATTGGATTTTTCATCATTTGAATTCAGTGTTTCTCATTTATAAATTTGAAAATAAATTTTTTTTCCAATTTACTGCATGGTAAAAGAAATAATAAAACTGATAAATAAATACATAAAAAGAAGTTGTGAGTATTTAACTAATTAAATATGAATTATAAAAAATTATTGAATCGTTAGGATTATCAATAAAATTTTCAAACAAATTAAAAAATAAAAAATATTATAGTAGCTTTGTTTTATTATTAGTATTAGTTTAATTATAGAATAAATATTTCAATGAAAAATTAACATTGATACCATCGACTCATTGTAAACCGAACATTTCTAATCTTCAATGTTAATATTTCTGTCTGACAATTTTTTTATTGAAATTTTTTACAAAGCCAAAGTAAAGAATACAATTATTTAATAATATAAATATAGTTATGCAATTATTAAGAAAAAATCAAAATTTCAAGATAAGAAAAATTTGGGGTTCTGATATTTTAGATAGAGGAATTTTGAAAATTTTGCGTATTTTTACAATATTTAATTGACTGTATTACTATATAAACTCGTTAAAAAAACATTATTTGTTTTTTCATCATTTGAATTCAGTGTTTCTCATTCAAAAATTTGTAAATGAAAATTTATTATCCAATTTACTGCATGGTAAAAGAAATGAAAAGAACTGAGAAATCAATACATAAAAAGAAGTTATGGGTATTCAACTAATTAGATATAAATTATAAAAAATAGTTGAATCATTAGGATTATCAATAAAATTTTAAAACAAACTAAAAAATAAACAATTTTACAGTAGCTTTGTTTTATTAAAAATATTTGTTTTATTATAGAAAATTTATTTCAATGAAAAATTAACATTGATACCATCAACTAATTGAAAACCAAACATTTCTAATCTTCAATGTTAATATTTTTTTCTGACGATTTTTTTACTTGAATTTTCAACAAAATCAAAGTAAAGAAGACAATTATCAAAATAATATAACAATAGTTATGCAATTATTGAGAAAAAATCAAAATTTCAAGATACGAGAAATTTGGGATTCTGATATTTTAGATACAGCAATTTTGAAAATTTTGCGTATTTTTACAGTATTTAATTGACTGTATTCTTATAAACTCGTTTAAAAAATTATGATTTGTTTTTTTATCATTTGAATTCAGTGCTTCTTATTCATAAATTTTAAAATGAATTTTTTTAACCAATTTACTGCATGGTAAAAGAAATGAAAAAAAACTGAGAAATAAATACATAAAAAGAAGCTATGGGTATTCAGCTAATTAAATATAAATTATAAAAAATAATTGAATCGTTAGGATTATCAATAAAATATTCAAACAAATTCAAAAATAAAACATATTAAAGTAGCTTTGTTTTATTATAGAATAAATATTTAGATGAAAAATTAACATTGATACCATCGACTCATTGAAAATAAAACATTTCTAATCTTCAATGTTAATATTTTTTTCTGACGATCTTTTTATTTGAATTTTCTACAAAGTCAAGGTAAAGATTGCAATTAATAAATAATATAACAATAGTTATGCAATTATTGAGAAAAAATCAAAATTTCAAGATAAGAAAAATTTGGGATTCTGATATTTTAGATACAGGAATTTTGAAAATTTTGCGTATTTTTACAATGTTCAATTGACTGTATTCCTATAAACTCGTTTAAAAAATGATGATTTGTTTTTTCATCATTTGAATTTAGTGTCTCTCATTCATAAATTTGAAAATAATTTTTTTTTCCAATTTACTGCACGGTAAAAGAAATTTAAAAAACCGATGAATAAATACATAAAAAGAAGGTATGGGTATAGGATTAACTACTTGAAATTAAGAAATTAATAAAATTGTGAACAAAAATTTATAATCGTTAAACTCAAACTCAATTCAAAATAATGCTAAAGTATTTATGAACGTGTACATTGAATATGTAACAAAATTGGAGAACACGATTTAAAGATAAAATTAAGTTGAAATTCAAAAAACGCATTCTACATAATTTTGCAACTCTAAAGTCGAAAAAAGTCGAAATCGATGGTTTCGATGAAATTTGAAAATGAATGTTCAAATAAAAAAATTTTAACTACAAATTATTCCCTCGAATCAACTCAATATTTCGCTTCTGAGTAGTTCATGGACAGCTTCTAACGTATGCTCAACTCTCGTAAAATGAGTTTAAAAAAAAATAAGAATGACTCGCAATGATGAGCTCTCGGTAGCTTAATTGTTTCGATAAGTTATGCGCAGTCAGTGCACTCGCGTTCTCGTTGCCTCCTTCGGGGAACAAGAGAAAACACGGCGTTTTCTCGAGCAGCGAATAATGGAAAAGTGTGAGTTACATAACACCCTATTGTCAACGTCAATCGGTATCGGTTGTTTAGGAATTAACGTTGCACTGCCCCGTATTTGCCTTGTCGGAAAAACGGAAAAACCGTTTTCACTTTTCCCCGTTGAAATAACACGATTCGCCAGTTCCGCTTCGATTAGTTTCGTACCCGCACGCGATGATTCTCTCGCATATTAATCTTTATTATGTAAAACTTTTGTTTCTCCCGATTTGCGTAATTATGTAATGAAATATCTCAATTTACGAAATCTATAACGCGACATTTTTTTCTTTATTTTCAAGTTGCACGAGGACGCATTTTCCTTGACACCTCAAAAAATCATTTTTCGTAACGGCGGTATCGAAATTACATGAAAAGTGGTTCGATGCACGAAGAGCGCTTTTGATTTTTTTCACGCGAGAATACACTTTGAGGCCAATGCTTCGGGAGTAATCATAGGTCGCGTTTCAGATGTTTTCGTGTTGCTGCTTCATTTTTTCGAATTGCTTGAGGTTTGTAATTAGTTGTTAATGCGGGCGCTTTAACTACTTTGTTCACCTCGAACGATGCATGGTTTATTTATTCACGAAAGACGTTTCATTCTATGTAAAGTAGTGGATTCGAGATCTTCTTGGAGGAATTGTTTTTAGTCTAGTAAAAAATTGGAGTAACCTTGAAAATTATGTGATTGATATAAATCATCCATAAGAAATTTTTCTATGTTGAATCGTTAGGTAGTATTTGAAACTGAAAATAAAGTGAGTAACTTGCAAGTTTAAAAACAATGAAACGTAAGGTGCGTTTGCGATAGCGATCAACTGATGACGAATACGTTAGTAATACAGATAATACATTTTAAACGGTCGAATCTCAGTGAAGTTGAAATAATGAAATCGTAGGCAGTAAAAAGATATGGCAAAAAAGGTTTTATGTTCTTTCCTGGAAACTTTTATAGAAAGATAGCTTGAGAAACTTTTTTTAGCTTTTTTTTAGATTGGAGGAATGTGTAATGAACAAACTCTAAAAACCTTGAAGAACGACAAAAAATATGAGAATTCCTTATTAGTTTCAAAAAAGAAAAGTTTTTGATATTCTTTGAAATTTTTCGTTTTTTTTCGTTAATTTTTTCGTATTTTGTTCGTAAATTTTTTTTCTCATTTTTTACCCATTTCTTTTTATTTTCCCTCAATTTATAGATTTTTGTCCTAATTTACTGTATTCCTTAGTAATTTTTGTAGTTCCTCAGAACTCTTGCAACTTTTTATAAAAACTCGTATTCTGAATATTTCAACCTCATCGTTATTCAAAGTAACGTTTTATCACAAAAAATCTGAATTTCTCCTTACACTTTGTAGAATCTCAAATTTTTTTTACCGTTTTTTGACCTATTTCTCTGTATAGTATTCCTGTGCTATTTGAAAATTTATATAAAGAGATCCTCACTCAGGTAATTCAAAAAATTCTGATTTTTTTCCGAGCGTACAAACGGTCGATTATTATAGTACGTAACGATTTCTATATATGAGGTGAATTCATTCGGATTACCATTGCAATTAAAGTGTTGTAGTTACGAGGATTCCGATGTAATTGAAATTTGAAAGAGAAACGAAAGCGTTATTACGACTGATACAAAATGGAAAATTCTTTCTCGTCACGATATGCTTTCACATCTCCTTAGTACGAGTTCTAGTCAATAATTTTTCATAAAATGTACAAGTCTTGTCAGATATTTTCTAAGATTCAGATTAATTAGGCATTTATATCTATATTTAATTTTTTATTTTAAGGTTTCTATAACGTGCGTATTAATATGATGAATTCATTGAAAAAAGTCGAACTTTGAAGATTCTTGTAATGAAAACTTTTTCCATAAAATTTTATAGAAATAGTTATAAATAGTTATTAATTACAATGACGATTATTTAATTTCGTTTAATTATTCTCAAACACAATTATAATTATAAATGTTTGGCTAGAATAACAAGGAAAAAATAAATTTAAACAATTGTTTCTACTCAGTGATTAATAAAGAGAAAAAGAATAGTTGCTGAATGGAATTCAAAAAATCTAAAAAACTTTGAACCCTGGAACATCAAATTCTGCAAATCTACGAAGAAATGTAAAAAAATTTCGGATTTTTTCTCGATTCATAAAAATACTGGAAAAAAACTAATTAGTATAAAAAAGATAGAATTCGATGAAAAAACTATTATCTGAACAATTTAAAGGAAAATTTAAAATTCACGAAACTTTAAATTCCAAAGCATCAAATTTTGAAAAACATAAATAGAAATCTATAGAAATTAAAATTCTATTTATTCATAAAAATACATAAATACAAAAAAACCTAGAAAATACTAAAAATCTATCGAAATTAGAATTCTAGAACATCCCGTCCTAGAAATTCACCTACTGATATAGAAAAATACAAGAAATATATAACAAAGTTTTTGAATATTTCATAAATACTGAACCAAAAATGCGATGAATATTATAAATTTGTTGATATTAAAAAAACTGTGTTGATTTTAAGTCTTGAATTTAGGAAATATGCAATTCTAGAGTATATAATTCTATAAATGTATACAGAAAACCATACATAAATACGAGGTAGTTTTTTGAATCGTTAAATAGAAAAAAAAATTACTAAAAATCTTAAAAAAAGGTACTATTTGTTGAAAAATTGATTATTATAATTACAATCATTGACGTTTTCAATACTATAGTATCGAATTCAATAAATCCATGAAGCGATCTATAGATATACTGGAATACTATAAAAATGCTAGTAAATACAACAAAATTCGATAAATATTAAGGCTTAAATATTTTCCTATAAAAAATTTCACTGGTTTTTAAAAGAATTTTTTTCTTATTAAAATTTTTTAAAGTTGACCTTATAAGAAATTTCTAATTGTTATAAGAATTTCGCCCTTTCTTATAAAATCAAAATTAATAGTGTAAAAACATGTTTCGAAAAATTCCTTGTTAGTGGCTTCGTCGAATTTGTTTTTTTCAAGGTTCTACATTATTTTTGGTAAATCTCAGAAAAAAATTTTTTGTGTAATTCATCAACGTTGTAAAATTTATAAACATCTTTTTTTCCTGTAATTTCCTATTTTTTCGGAATTCGCAATAATGACTTAATCATTCTTCGATATGTAGTAGAAAATCGATGCATGAATGACATTCTGAATAATGCAGTTTTTATCGTAATCGCATGTAGGGAACGTAAAATTGTTTCAAGATTGTTCAAGATTTTCAACGTCACAACGCGTTCCAAAAGGATAAACAGTTGCACGATAAACTGAAAATTATAATTAACGAGCGACAATATTTCAGATAATTCGTTGCAAAAGTTTAATCACATTCCGTTTCGCGATAGCAATTGCATGGTGCAGTGCACTTTACTCCGCATTTCGCAATATTTCCCAGCGACAACTCGTCTAAGGACATCAAGAAATAAGTTACTTTTTCGCCATTTTTTTCAACCCCCAAAAAAAGAGAGACAAAAAACTGCAGCGATTAGAAAGAATGTACTATTACTTTTTTTATTGTGAAATTACGTGCGAGATCAGTTCAATTTGTCTTTGGAATAAAAAATTTCCATTTCAATGAATTTACAAGAAGGAAAAATTATTCTAAGTGCAAATAGTAAAGTGTGCATTCCAAGCACAGAAATAAATTTAATATATATAAAATTAAATAAAATTCATTGTTCATAAAATATTTAAATTCAACTTTATGATAGAAATTGCCATAAAAAATTTTTTTATGGAAATTAATAATTTTTATAACATTTACACGCTCTTCAAAGATAATTTTTCTGTCATGTTTTTCATACAATTTACATACTAGGTGTGCGTGACGAATTATATATTCTTTTGCTTTACAATCTTATGTTATGTTTAATAGAAATGTCACATAAATGTAATGTTTAGAAAAAATGTACATATCAAGTTATTTAACTGTTACAAATTCATATCAATTATAAAAAAAATGAATGCAGTAAATAAAAAAAAGCCAAAACTGTGATCAAAATTGATTAATTCTACAAAACCTTCAAAATTAAATATGAATTTAAGTCCGAGAGCTCGTCGCGAGACAAATGGTTTATCATAAATTCTAAAATCTATGACTGAATGAGTTTTGTTAAGAGGAAAATTTAACGACGATGAAAAAAGATCGGTTTTTCTTGTTTATGTGGCACAAAATGCAATAACTATATTTTTATAATGCATCAACGACAGCAGAACGTAAGTTTATCAACTTCCCTGAACTGGGGTCAGTGTTTGCGAAAACACATGAGCGAGAGCAAGAAAATCACTGTAGCTACACACTCGTGGCCTTCACTCATAACCTATTTTGTCGTGTTGCAACTGCACAGCGGTCACAAAAAATAGGTAAAAATTATTCCCAGTCCCTAATCTAATCACTTGCTTTAATGAGTCATTCGTTTCGAGTGTAGAACAGTTTTTATTGAATCAAATAGTTGACAAAATATGCGAGTGAATTTGAAACATGTTTACAAGGTTTACAACGTTGGAAAAAAAAATGAGAATTTTTTTTCTAAGATTTAACATCAATTCAAAATTCATTAGAACAAGTCAAATAAAATTTGTTTGTCTGAACCAAGAATTTTTTTCTAGTACACCAAAAAAATGAGAATCACTACTTCTGATTTCGAATGTCGAAGATACTTCTTAAAGTGTCATATTTGAAATTCTAAGAAATTTCAATGTGTCTTATTCGGAATTCGAAGACACTTTTCAATGTCCAAAACACTTTTTAAGGCGTTTTATGAAAATTCTAAGACACTTTCAAACGTCTAAGTCACTTCTTTGAGAGATAAATGCAACTATTTAAGACAATCCTCGAAGTGTCTATTTGGAAATTTAAAGATCTTTAAAAGTATCTTTTCCGGAAATCTCAGAAATTTTCAAGTGTATAAGGCACTGCTTAAACTGTCTTTTTCCAAGTTCCAAGATATTCAGAAATGCCTAAGACACTTTTTGAAATGCCTCATTTGAAATTCTAAGACACTCGAAAGTGTCTTGTTCGAAATGCTAAAACACTTCAGAGTGTCTTATCATTCTAAGACACTATCGAAAGTCAACACAATTCTTGAAATGTCTCACTAGAAATTCTAAGACACTTTTATGTTTTTTATACCGAAATATGAGACACTTTTTAGTGTTTAAAACACTTTAGAATGTGTTTTAAGAAAATTCCAAGACACTTTCAAACGTCTGACACACTAATTATTGAAGTGATTTGTTACAAATTTGTAGACACTTGTTGAAGTATCTTATTAAAATTCAAAGAACTTCTGAAGTATCTTTTCTGGATTTCTAAGACACTTTTCAAAGTGTCTTTAAAAATCCAAAGATAATCAGACGTTTCTAAGAAACTTTACAAAATGTCTTACTCGAAGTTCTAAGACCCTCAGAAGCGTCTCATTCAGCATTTCAAGACACTCTCGAATCTCTGAGATACTTCGTAAAGTCTCTTATTTGAAATTATAAGACACTCCAATGTGTCTTATTTTGAAATTCTAAACACTTTCAAATGTGCAAGACACTATTCGAGGTGTTGTTTTTAAAATTCGAAGACACTTGTAAACGTCTAAGACACTACCTGAAGTGATTCATCCAAAATTTGAAGTCAATCCTTGAAGTCTGATTTCGAGTTTAGAATCCTTGAAAAGTATCTTTTCTGGAACTCTTATACACTTTTAAGTTTCTAAGACAATTTCTAAAGTGTTTTTTAAAAATTTTCAAGATATTTTAAATTTTCAAGACACTTCTCGAAGTATCTTATTTGAAATTATAAGACACTCTAATGTGTCTTAATCTGCATTTTGAAACACTTTTAAATGTCCAAGACACTATTCGAGCCGTTTTTTTTTTAATTCTAAGACATTTTTTAACGTTTAAGACACTACTTGAAGTGGTTTATAAAAAATTCGAAGACAATCCTTAAAGTCTTATTTTGAATTAAGAGTCCTTGAAAAGTATGTTTTCTGGAACTCTAATACACTGTCAAGAGTTTAAGACACTGTTTAAAGTGTTTTTTAAAAATTTTCACGATGTTTCGAATTTCCAAGACACTTTTCGAAGTATCTTATATGAAATTTAAAGACAATCCAATGTGTCTTATTTGTAATTTCAAAGCACTTTCAAATGTCCAAGACACCATTCGAGGTGTTTTTTTTTTTTTTTGTAAGACACTTTTAAAAACGTCTAAGACACTACTTGAAGTGATTTATAAAAAATTTGAAGACAATCCTTGAAGTCTTATTTTCAATTTAGAGACCTTGAAAAGTATTTTTTTTCGGAACTCTAGTACACTATCAAGTGTCTAAGACACTTTAAAGTGTTTTTTTTTTTCAAGATATTTTGAATTTCCAAAATGCTTTTCAACTTCGAAGACACTCTAATATGTCTTATTTGGAATTCTAAGACATTTTTTAATGTCAAAAACATTATCCAAAACGAATGTCATCGATTTTTGTTAAAGATAATTTCATTCTTGCAGGGGGCGGGGGGGGGGGGCATTTTCTCCATCGTGCCCCGGTCGCCGAAATGTCTTTCTACGCCACTGGTCACGTAACGATAAAACGTTTGTTTGAGTATACAAACTTTGACTTAAAACTGTTGAAAAAACTTGCATTGTTATAGTGAATGTTTTTTCGCAAAAAAAAACCGGATTCCGAAGGTTAATAAATGTTTGTGAGGTTTTTCAATGTAGTCGTCAAAATTGATCGTCCACAGCAAGTGGTCTAATCAAAACGTCTACCCGATGGAACCGATTTCACTTTCCACACTAAACCACTGCTAATGCTACTCTCAACAGTTTCTTTTCGAATCAGAATTCATAAATTATGTTATTATGCATAAAAATTGCGCTCTGCGTGTTTGACCTGCAAGTTGCTTCATCTCAAATCACGTTGTCGTTTCTCGTTTGCAACATCGATTTATAATCTCTGATGTTATTGATTGATTACCTGAAGATTCAATTTAAAAAACCATTGCTGCTCCAGTTTCATTGATTAAAGATCAAGACATTCATAAATAATAACTTGTAATTCACACAAATGATTTTTGAAACGTGTGACTTGCCAATTATCACATAATTAGGAAATTCACACATTTAAATTGTGCAAATTCTTCAACTATTTGTTGGCTAAACTTTTTTTGAACGAATAACGAAAACCCTAAAACTCGGAGTTTTTTTATCGTTCTGTTTCATTAGACACATTGTTTATGTAATGGCACTTTCTCTGCATTTCCAGTAACTATTGACGTAAATCTATCCACTTTTACGTTTTTACGCTACTAGAAATTTGCATTTTCACCCCGTTTTTTCTAGTTATATATAGACCACGAGATTTATTAATAATTATCTCAATTTCTTTGCGTTAAGGATGAAAAACGAGGGGACTGACCACGAGCGTTCTATAATATAGCAAGCTACGAAAGAAGATGATCGAACGCGTCAATAACTCATTTGTATTCTCGTCTCTCGCGGCTTCGTTCGAGACGCAAAAAAACGCACATCAAACACTTGAAGAAACGTAGAAATTAATATCGGTTCAAGATTTAATATTTTTATGAAATTTTCACCTGATTATTTAATTTTCCCGTTGAATTTTTACTTTTGCTCTAAATCATTCATAAAGTTGATTTAACAATGCGAAATCTGTTTAAATTAAAATTTTCTATAAACAAGTTTTATGATTTCAAATTATAATATTATAGGAAAATGTTGTCACACGAGTGAATTAATGTTAATTAAAAGTTGTGAATTGAAATATTCCTTAAAAAAACTTTTTAGCAGCCTGTTTCAATAACTTATCGAGTTTTTGATTTTCATGTAAAAAGTAAATTTTACAGTTAAAAATGTATGAAACTGTGGAAGTAAGAATAAAATTCAAATTTTTTCATATTTCAATATTTTCATAACTAATTAATTTAGTTAAAATGGATTATCAAATTATTATTTTCCGAAACGTACATTAAAAAATTTGAAATTTTTTTATTTAAAATTAGTGTTATGATATTAAATGTCTTAATCACTTTGATTTATACTCATCAACAAAAAGAAATTTTTTTTCAACTTCTTTTAAAACAATTTCTTTTGAAATACAAATTTTTCTGTTCACTAGATTTTTTAATTTTCATCTAGAATTTCTGCGAATGTTGAATATGCATTATTCTGAGAAAAAACTTTGAATTTGGTGGAATATGCAGGGAACATTCCAATTTGAAATTGACAATAACAAATTTTTTGTTTTTGGCAGCTGTCATTTATAACGCTATTTGAATCTAAAAATTAAATTATTTTTGTTCTTTTATATTTTTTTATCATAATTTATTATCATGAGTTAGAAATCGAAAAATGTCTAAATTCTTTTGAATCTTTAAAATATTGGAATTGGAAGTAGCAAATATAAAACCTGCAATTCCTGGAAATTATTCGTTTTTTGAATAGAACATCATCGATTTTAAATTCCAGAATTTGTTTATTTAAATCAAAAGTTGTGATTATGTGATTCTCAATATCGAGTTTGTATTTTCGATGTATTAGTTTTTTTTACTCACTAATTTTCATAAATTGACAAATTCGTGATACCTTAATCTTCACAACTCAAGTTCTACAAGTCTTTCAGCAAATTCTTAGAATATGAAAAATTTGGACTATTTCAAACTTATGGAGACCAAATATTTTTTTTTTTTTCAAACACTTCAATGTCTATCGATTTTTTAGATATTGTTGAAAAATTAAAATTTTAGAATAAGGGATTTTCGGAAAAAATGTTTGTGAAAGTTTTTCGAATAGTTGTACAAAAAAGTGAAATTGGACATATTCAATTCAAAATTAACAACAGTCTGTAGTCAAATACTTACAAGTATTGAAATTTTGTATAATAAATAATAATAATAATATTGTAAAATAAACGAATGAATATCAAATATATAAAATTTTAAAAATGATACATTTTTGTGTAATAATTGTATGTTAAATAGAAAAATGAAAAAAGACAGTAAACAGATTTGAAAAAATTTAAAAAAATATTAATAAATATGTATAGATCTGTTTAATATTTCTGCAATCATTTTTTTTATTGGAATGTAAAAATTCTATAATGAATTAGTACAAAAATTCAATCGTTCCAGAACCAGAAAAACGATTTGATAATTTTGTGATTCCAAACTTCGTCTTGAAAAGTTACATTTTCATATATGAATTTGAATACTGACAGATTTTTTTAAATAAAATCAGTTTTCCGAACAACAATTTATTTAAAATAATATTTGAATTTTGAAAATTTCCTTCCTAAAAAGTGCCACTTGAAATATAATATTCCCAATTTGAAATATCAAGTTATCAAAAACAAAACTCCTAAACCCTCAAATTCCAAGATATCCAAAAATTCAACAAACAATCTCCAAACCAGAATTCATCACTTCAAAAACAAAAACTCCAACTCATTATTTAACAAACAAACTCATCTTGACGCTCATTTTTTCTCAATTCTTCAAGAAACGCACATTCCTTTCGGTCCAATTGCGAAACTGAATCACTTCTGGTTTTATCGTCTGCGTCTGCAATCGCCTTCGCAAAATAACAATCGTTAATTCCGAAATTCGAAAAATTACCTCGAAGCTTTTTTCCTCGGTTTCAAAATACGACTGGATAAACCCGCGCACTCGCGATTTTGGAAAATTCGACAATGTCAAGTTCAACGATTTCGTCACCTCGTGTTTCTCGCGCGACCACGAGTCATCGTGCGTTTTCCGCGGCTCAGCAGATTTTCCGAATTCGCGAACCGCGGGAAAATTTTTGGTTTTCTAAGAACTACGTACTAGAGTTGTTATTGATGAAAAAAAAGAACCGGGTGATTTCGGCGTCTGACCGAGCTCGATGAAGTGCAGACGGACACTGCGTACTCGAGAGCGCGGACTTTCCATCAGTCTTGATGGACTTACTCTGGTGGGGCCTCTCACGTTGGGCCCGCGGTTCATTCGATTCGCTGATAGGGATCCTACTTCCGTCTTAGCCATCCATCTTTCAGTCGGATTTTCGCGATTACCCATTACGACACTGATGAACTTTTTTTTTCTTTTTCAATCTTGACATGGAGTTTGCTCTCTCAGCTCAAATTAGTCGAATTTTCACTATATGAAATAGTGTTGTTACTAACAAAATAGTCATACTTGGAGATTCGACTGTGCAATTAGTAAGAATTTTTTACTCATCCAATAGTCTTTTTGACTATTTCATGAGTTCATATTCTCTGTTTTGAAAAAAAATGCAAAAGAAAATTTGTTTGTAATTGATTTTGTGATAACGTATCCGTTCCGAGCACTGATTTGATATTAATATTAGAATAAAATAGTCATACAATGACTAAATCATTGGTAAAAATTGACTTCTGAATTGGTGATATTTGTCTTTTTCACACGTAGAATATTTACTAATTAGAATAAGTTATATTTGACTAATAGTTCAAGTGAAAAACTACCAACTGATTTGTCATTTCACTTGTACTAATTCCAATAGTAAAAAATTACTACCAAATAGTTGAATTTGACTAATTTGATATAAGAGAGCGATAATTGAAACTTGATACTGGCTTGATCGATTGGACAAGGAATATACTCGCATGGAAGTAGGATGGGTATGTTTTTCGTCAATCAAAGCGATCACGAGTCGAAAGCTCGGAATAATTTCAAGTTCTTTGAATGTATTTTCGACTTTATTTTGATTTCGAAATATGTAGTTGTTAGCGTTTTTTCTTGTTTTACAAGTGAAATGAAATTGAAGCCCAAACTGATTTCACCTTTTTTAATCTTCATTCGTCTCCGCTAGGAAGATTTGAGATTGGAAATCGGTTGAAATCGTAGGGATTATGTATAAAATTTTGAAATAAATTAAAAAATTAAAAATGTTGCAGTACCTTCGTTTTATTATTATGAACACTTTTGTAACTGAATTATTATTTCAATGAAAAATTCACCTGATTGGATATGGTGATGCCCAAAACATAATGTCTAATAAATTATGTGATGTCCAAAAAATATTATTAAACCAAATTCAACCAATTTTTGAAAATATTGTTTACATACAACATGTTTGAGACATGTTTGTGAATAAAATATTAACAATTGTGTAAGCAAGAAATCTAAAAAAACATGTGAAATGCAAAACTTTACGAAAATTTTTTTCATTAATGTAAAAAATGAAAGCAAAGAAAAAACCTTGAAAATAGTAGTTCTAGAAAATTATTACAATTTTCAATAATTAAAGAAATTCGTGAAAGTTTTCTAAAACTCCAAATTTTAATTGAATGTTTAAAATTATACAGGGTGTACCAAAATCCCCGTGCCAAAAAGAAATCCAATATTCCTTATCGAATTCTAAGACGATTTTTCCTTTACCACTTTTTACAAAACTCAAA
>JAPYZL010194478.1:0-17203 GCA_030522825.1 Platygaster orseoliae | reverse complement strand
TATATATTATACCAAATACAAATGATTTTGTAAAAACGTATAAAATCTGAAAGTGTACATTAAAATTTGAGTACATCAATGAGGTTCAACTTGAATATGTTTCTTAATGTAAAAACTACAAAAATGTAAAAAAATTGCTGGTGGCCGATGACTCTCTTTGCGCACTGTATATAACAGAATTTTTTTCTCAAATTCCCTATTAGTACTTTTCTACTACTCCAAATTGAGAGAGATGCCCTGATCGAGAAACCTAAGAATTCGCGAGTTGAAAATTGTGTCCTCTTTCGTTCGTAGCCCTCGCATTCAAGAAGCCCACTGACGCGTCGCGTTTTCTTCCACCAGGAGTCGCACCCGCACGTGTACATAAAAAGCGACCCTACGTTGACCTCTTCGTCCTTGATGAGCGGTACCAGAGCAGGAAGCACTCTGCACTACGAGCAGCCAACTTCCCCGGGCCAGATGACACTTTACAGTGGAAGCGCGACTTATCAGTACCACTTGAAACCACTTTCCATGAACGAGCAGTATTGGCAAACCGGTTCCACGTCCTCGCCCCCGGTCGAGTACATTCAAGGTTACCCCCCGGTTACCGGAATATCCAACCCCGACGCCAGCAGCATGCTCTACTCCGGCGGCAACTACAGTGTCTCCGGGCTTGGCAACGGGGCCCAGTCGCCCTGGCCCATGAGCGCCTCGGGCCTCGTCGGACCCGACGACGCACTCGACGGCGCGGTTATGTCAGAATCCAAGGAGTGCGCCAACTGCAGCAACATGACCTATTCCTACAGGCGCGACATGAACAGTGGACACTACCTCTGCACCACGTGCAGTTTCAAGCTTAATGGCAGTAACAGGCATGGGCCTGCGAGGTGTAACAAGCCAAGGCCTAACATTCCGACGGTGAGTTTGTGTTGTTTGATTTTGAAGTTATTTGAAGTCATTGAAGTCATTGAAGTCATTGAAGACATTGTGTTATTTGACATTGAAGTGACATTGAGTTTGTGTTATTTGACATTGAAGTTATTTCAAGTCATTGAAGCCATTGAAGACATTGTGTTATTTGACATTGAAATTATTTGAAGTCATTGAAGTCATTGAAGTCATTGAAGACATTGTGTTATTTGACATTGAAGTGACATTGAGTTTGTGTTATTTGACATTGTGTTATTTGACATTGTGTTATTTGACATTGAAGTTTTTGAAGTCATTGAAGTTATTTGAAGTCATTGAAGTCATTGAAGCTATTGAAGACATTGTGTTATTTGACATTGAAGTGACATAGGGTTTGTGTTATTTGATATCGTGTTATTTGACATTAAAGTTATTTGAAGTCATTGAAGACATTATGTTATTTGACATTAAAGTGACATTGAGTTTGTGCTGTTTGACATTGTGTCATTTGACATTAAAGTGCCATTGAATTTGTGTTGTTTGACATTGTGTTATTTGATATTGAATATTGTTTGTGTTTAGTAACAAATATTAAACTTGAAATTATTCAAAAACCAAATCTTCAAGGATCATAGAATCTACTAATTCAGAGAGATTTCCCTCACGTTATGTCAGATCTTATTATTATTACCCAAAATACTGTTCTTTGAAACCTCTAGGTCCCATTTCTTAGAACCTAGATTCCTCACGTTGAAATTATATTTCGTTTTGAAAAAAGTGTAGACAAATGATAAAAATAATTCGGTAACTTGAAGTAATTCATTAACCAAATCTTCAAGAATATTTAAATCTACAAATTCAGAGAGATTTCCTTCACGTTCTGTCAGCTCTTATTATTACCTAAAATACTGTTTTTTTTTATGCCTAAATAAATGTTTTGAAACATTCAAGTCCCATTTCTCAGCATCTAGATACCTCACGTTGAAATCATATTTTATTTCGAAAAAACTATAAGATAAATGATAAAAATAGTTCCCGAACTTGAAATAATTGTCTAAGAATTATGGAGTCTGCAAAGTCAGATTTATCACTAAAAAAAACGACACACAGACAGGTCTAGAAACTTGACAAATCGAAAAAGTAAAAATCTAGAAAATTAAAGAATAGGGATTTGCTGTATCAGTAAAAATTAAGATGTGATGTTTCAGCACAACTTGGCAGAACAATTTTTTTCTGTATCAGTGCCTTAAGTTTTTGTTGCCTCGACAAATCTTTTTTGCTATCAGAGCACAATTACTATGCAATCAAATTATTTCAATAAAAAATTAATACTGCTGTCAAAAAAATTTATTTTAATAAAAAAATAAAATTGTTCTGTTAAGTTGTGTTGAAACAGCACATCTTTTTGCTGATACAACAAATCTCTGTGTTTCTGGGTAAAAAAACTTTTTTTTATAGTTTTCTGTGCAATTTCGTGTTCATAACTGATTTTGGTCCTTAAATTCAGGATTTTTGTTTTTGACAACGTATAACATTACTGAAAATAAACGGACTGTGACAATTTTTTTTTTAAATACTTGTGATTGTTATATATTGCTATAAAATAAAACTACAAATAATTCATAATTATTGTTACTTAGTTATTCAGATAGCAGTAAAAAAAAAGACATTTTCACCCAAAGTTACGGTTTTTTTTCACTTTTTTACAGAGGAAATAACATGATATAGAAAAAAAAAAGATTTGCTGCATCAACAAAAAAATGCGATGTTTCAGCACAACTTGGCATAACGAATTTTTTTTCCAATACTAGCTAATATTTTTGTTGTCTCAACAAATCTTTTTATTACCAGAGCACAATTACTATGTAATGGAATTTTATACATAATAATCGTGCTCTGGCAACAAAAAAAAAGCTATTGCTGCAAAAAAAAATCCGTTGTTGAAATAGGATAGTAAGTGAAAAAGTTGGTGCAGCAATTTATTGATATTTAAATACAAATTTGATTTTTTTAGTAGTCATTCTTAGGATAAATGTTAAAACCAGTTTTCTGATACAACATAATAATTTTGCATGAATATATAATTATATCATTACTTTTTAAAAATTTATACGTCCATCAGTTTAGTTACAAACATTTCGTCAGATATCTAATTGAAAAATATTTTTTCCATTATAAATAATTTATTTTTTTGTTCGATATTGGGTTTATAAGGAATTAATTCTATATGTTTAATTTTATCTATTACCTATAAATTAAGGTTTTGGTTTTTTTTTATAATTTAGGCATGGAAAAAAAGGTTATAAATATCCTGATAAAAAACAATATTATGTTCATAAAGTTTACAACGTTGACAAGGAAATTTTTTTCTGATATTTACTAAAAATCAAAAATTCACCAAAAAATATGGTTCGTACACAAGTCATTTTGATTTTTATAAGAAATGGCAAAATTCTTTTAACTATTAGAAATTTCTTATCAGAATTATATTTTTTCATTATGTCGACCTTGAAAAATGCAAATTTAAAAAAAAAACTTTTCATAAAAACCAGTTACGCTTTTGTAAGAAATTTCAAATTTTTAATAAGAAAATATTTGAGCCTCGTACACTTCTTATGAACTTGAATTTTTATGACGAAAATTTATACATATTTCTACAGGAAATAAAATTTTATAAGAAAAGTTTTTATTACTAGAATCTTCAAAGTTCGACGTTTTTTTAAATCATCGATGATTTAATGATTTTACTTATCGATGATTTTTAAGGGCATCGCTGAATTCGCTACATAGAAAAAACAATATGGTTATCACAACCTCATAAATACTAACGTTTGCCCCAACTATTTTTATGGTGTAGACAATCTCATTTGTGGTTAGTGCAACAACATAAAAACTTACAGCAATCTTTGTGAAGCTTGTAGTAACTTTTAATGTGGTTGCACCAACCACAAGTGAGGTTGTCTACACTATCGAAATAGTTAGGAAAAATGTTACTATTTATGAGGTTGTCCCAACTATATTATTTTTCCGTGTATTTTGAAGTTTTTAATCATTGATAGTAAATCTCAGAAAAAAAATTCTCGTTGTAAACTTTGTGAACATAAACAATATCGACTCAGAATCAAGCTTGTTTTGATTGTATCAAATTGACACATAAGAACTTTTTTCATTTAAATTTTGAGAGAAATTTGCCTCGCGTGGTGTTGTTTAGAAAACATGTCAGGTAGGAAACAAGATTGCGCATCGGTATCAAATCGATCCGTCCCAAAATCTGGCCGTTGCAGGAACGAGGCCATTGTTATTTGCGCTGATAACGGCGAACCGAATGAATGACTTGGCTGCTCTGACATGGCTTCGATGTTAAGTAATGTTTGTGCTCTCGAATGAGAAGCGCAACTCTTATCTCTCGCTTTAAGCAAACAATTACTCCCTGTAAGATGTTATTTGCTCTAGTTTCCTCGGAACCGAGCACTCCTATTTCTGTCACCAACACCTCAAACATCGCCATTGCTCGCATTTTTGCCATTCTTTTTTCCGAGCTTTTACGATTTTCGATCTTTTCACGATGCTTTTTTACAGAGCGGCGGAGGACGTCGATCTGGAATTCAGTGCGCAAACTGCAAAACCACCACTACAACGCTTTGGCGACGGAATAACAATGGCGAACCAGTTTGCAACGCTTGTGGGTTGTATTTCAAACTTCACTTGGTGAGTGACACATAAAACTTAACACTTAACAGTTTATACTTAGAGCTTAAAATACTTAATGCTTAATACTTAAGGTTTAATACGTAGGGCTTACTACTTAAGGCTTAATACTTGAGGCTTAAGACTTAAGACTTAACACTTTATACTTAAGACTTAATACTCAAGACTTAACACTTAACAATTAATACTTAAGGCTTAATACTTAAGACTTAATACATGAGGCTTAAGACTTAACACTTAAGACTTAACACTTTATACTTAAGACTTATTACTCAAGACTTAACACTTAATACGTAAGAGATTTAATACTTAATACCCGAACACTTCCGAACGTACCCGAACACTTTTTAAAAATTATAACTTCCATCTGACAAATATATGAATATTAAATGTTTTCCATCTATCTACACATTTACATAATGAAATAGATTTAAATCTCACTATCTTTCAAGAACAATTTTTGTTTAATAAAAAAAATACCTCGGTACTTATTATATATTAAATTTATTTAAAAAATCCGGAATTCATAAAAATTATGAAATATTCCAAGATCTCAATCACTTTCACAGTTATCCACACAATATCGCTCGACATTAGCGTCTAAGTATTATTTTGGTACATATTTTACCTCGCTCAGGTCGATGATTAGTGATAAGATTCCATCTAGATTTCGTATTTTTCAATGGCAAACAAAGGAACATTTTAATCAGTGAGAAATATACTCTGCATCGTTAAAGATCGATCGACGTGCTTGATTTTCGATTCCAATGAAGCGAGGAAAAATTTGATTGTCATCAGAACGTTTCGTTAGATTTGAAAGTCTTTTTTTTTTCGCCTAACTTGCGAAATTTTGGAAATTTTTCAGGTCAACAGGCCGCTGAGCATGAAAAAAGAGGGGATCCAGACGAGGAAAAGAAAACCCAAGAATCATGCCAATATTAATGCAGCTTTGAATAACGCTAATATCCACAAGGCAGAGATGAAGGCAGGGATACTTGGTGAGTCTTCGGTGAGCAGTTTGAAGATAAATAAATATTTTTTTATATAATCTACTAATTGAATTAGTATAAATTTCACTGATTCAAACTAAAAGAAATTGTAGTGTTTTGCCATCAGAAGGCGAACGTAGTAAAACATGATAAGAACCTAAAACCTAACCTAAAACAGTGCCAGAAGGAGGGTGGAAAAAAAAGGGTAGGAAAAATTCAGATTGGGTTGATGATTTTTCTCAAATTGCAGTGAACTCGAAGCTACATTTGAGCGAGTTGACGAATGACGGTGTGGGTGGGGTCGATGACGGTGAAGAAAACTATCTATCGACATTGGCGACTTCGCACGCGCATTCACCCCTCACCCTACCTCCTTCTGCCACTGTTGTTTATAATCGCAACACTCTTTTAACGTAAGTCAGCGATGTACTCGTTGTCTTTACAAAATTGAATGATGTTTTTGTAACTTTTTCAAGCACAGTCAAAAATAACAAGTCATGACATTTCACTTGATGACATGTTGTTTATGCACGGAGAAAAATGGTTTGGTTACAGCAACCATTGATTTAGTAAAATATGAACCTAAGTTTTGGGCACTAAATCCAAAACTTTGGTTATGATAAACAAAAATTGTGTTATAGCAAGTATGTTCAATTTTTATAACTGATACTTAGGTTGCAATAACCAATTATTTGGCTGTACTAACCGAAACTTTGGTGGGCTCTTATTTTACTAAATAAATGGTTGCTGTAACCAAAAATTTGGTGATAGACATAAAAACTTTCTGTTTAAATCAGGGTTTATTTGGATTTATAACTATTTAATGATTCACGTTAGTTTCTATACACTTTATACACATTGTAAATTCAATTTGGTTTAGTCAATTAATTATTTTCTATAGATAAATAAATTTTTGAAGTGAAGTAAATATTTGGTTGGTAAATTGGTTCTTTAGTGTAAAATTCTAGCAAAAGTGTGTTTTTATAACTATTTTACAAAACGGAACAAATCGGAAATCATTATATAAATTGAACTGTTTAATCCCTATATTTTTCACTACCATATTTTTGGTTAGAAGTGCTAGTTATTTCAGTGCATTGGCAATCGCACAAATCGAAACTTTTTAATCATTTTGAATAGTTAAATTGATTATTAAAATGGGACACTAACAAAATAATAGGGAAGGTAAAAAAATCAGTAACTTTTGATATTTATCAGTAAGGTTTTGATGTTACTGATAGTAAGTGATATTTCTTGATATAATAATCTATTTTGAGATTTCTCTATGTTTGTACATATACTAAGAAAATGTATAAAAAATATAAAAAATGATATGAAAAAATTCTAGGCTTGAGTAGAAAATGTTCCTTTTATTCTAATTCAATTTTTTTATCAACAGTGCTCTTTTGAAAATTCCAGAAGTGCACTTCTAAATTAAGGAAAGTTCAATGACAGTTTGTTTATTTTGTTACGTATAAAAATTACAAAATGAATATTCTTGTAATTTTCATACAAAAATAAAGTAAAAATCTTTACTGTTAAACAATGGATGTATATAAAAATTAACTTTAAAAAATTCTAGGCTCCAACGAATAATGTTACTTTTCTTCTCAGTCAATTTTTCTTACTTATGAATGTGGACTTCTAAATCAAAAAATATCGAACTACAAAATTATATTTTTTCGTAAATACAAATTACGAAAATATTCCTTAGTTTTATGAAACGAAAATTTTATCATACCTGTAACATACAAAAATAAAAATAAATAACATTCTTAACTAGAGCCAAGAATTTATCTATGTCGATTTTTTAATTTAACACACATGATTGTTTATTAAGTACAACATTGTTTATTTACTTATTTATTATTTTTCTACATCATCATTTCACAAATCATTATTTATGATTCTTTATTGTGTACCATACAACACCCATTGATTTTTCTTCAATTTGATGGAAATTGAGCAATTGGTAAAGATGCAGAAAATCAAGAAATCGATAGAAAGTGAATTTCTACCTGCAAATCGATAAAAATGTTCAGATCGTTAAAAATATTAAAGTAAAATAATTTTATATTAAACAATATACGTATATACAAATTTCAGACTTTACTTTTCTTCTCACGAAATTTTTTTACTCATTAATGTGGACTTCCATGTCAAAAAATATCCAACCACATAATTATTTTCTTTCATAAATAAAAATATAAATATTACAATAAATAACATTCTCCACTAGAGCCAAGAGTTTATGTATTTAAATTTTTCCATTTAACACACATGATTGCTTATACTTAGTTATTTATTAATTATTGTTTATATATCATTATTCAAAAAATCATTATTTATGACTGATTATTTATTACCATACAATACCAACAAATTTTTCAATATCCTGCTCTACAGCAATAATTTGATAACTTACTGATATTAAATGACATTCGTCAGTAAGAAACCTCAAGCTACTGATAGTCATCAGCAAGATTTTGACTGATATATCTCATCACTATCAAGGAAATAGATTGAAATTATGGAGATTCGAGAAATTGAATCTCTACAGACAAATTGATGAAAATATTCAGATCGTTGAAAAAATTAAAGTAAAATAATGTTTTTTTGAACAATAGATGCATATAAAAAATATCTTTAAAAAATTCTAGACTCCAGTGGAAAATGTTACTTTTCTTCTCACTAAATTTTTTTACTTAATTATGTCAACTTATAATTTAAAAAATATCCAACCACGTAAACGTTATTTTTCATAAAAAAAAATTACGAAAATATTATTCGGTTTCATGAAACAAAAATTTCAACATGTCTGTAAAATACAAAAATGAAAGTAAGTAACATTCTTCACTGGAACCAATAATTTCTTTGTATTAATAATTGAATTTAACACACATGATTTTTTATTTAGTAGAACATCGTTTATGCATTATGCATTTATGTATTATTTGAATAATATATAAATTAGTTATTTATTATAAATTAGTTTTTTATGTATTATTTTAATAATGTCAATTTATAATTCAAAAAACATCCAATAGTTTTTTATTATATGAATTTGTTATTTTTGCATTATTTTAATAACGTCAACTTATTGTTTAAAAAGTATTCAACCACATAAATATATTTTCTATAAATAAAAATTACAAAAATAGTATTCGGTTACATGAAATAAAAGTTTCATCATGCCTGTAAAATACAAAAATTAAAATAAATAATTTCTTCACTGGAACCAAGAATTTCTTGATGTCAATTTTTCAATTTCACGCGCATGACTTTTTATTTAGTACAACATCGTTTATTTAGTTATTAATGCATTATTTGAATAATATATAAATAAGTTATTTATTATAAATTAGTTTTTTGTGTATTATTTGAATAATGTCAACTTGTAATTTAAAAAATACCCAATAGTTTTTTATTATAAGTTTGTTATTTATGTATTATTTTCAAAACGTCAACTCATTATTTATAAAGTAACCAACCACATAAATACTATTTTTTATAAAAAAAATTACAAAAATATCCTTTAGTTTCATTAAATAACAATTGAATCATGTCTGTACGATACAAAAATTAAAATAAATAACATTCTTCACTGGAGCTAAGAATTTCTTCATGTCAATTTTTCAATTAAACAAGCATGATTTTTTATTTAGTTATTTATGCATTACTTTCTATATATTATTATATTTATGATTGTTTATTCACTACCACACAACACTAACACATTTTTCGATACTCTACTCTGAAGCAATAATTTGGTAACTTGATATTCAATAACATTCATCAGTAAGAATTTTCACTAACAGGGGTGTACACCGGGGGGGGGGGGTGGTTTTGGGGGTTCAACCCCCCCCCCCTAAAATTTCGAAAAATTGTGAAATTTTTGAAGACTTTTCAAAATCGTTCACAGAAGTAAAAATTGAATTCAACGAAACCCCCCCCCTCCCCCGAAAATATTTCCTATCCCTTCAAAATACGAAATGACGTTAAAAATCGAAAATTCAAACATGGTTTAATGTTTCAGCAGCGCTCATGTAGGAGGCTCCATTAACAAGACGCCAGCGGACCTGATATCAGTGATAACATCAACCTCGGTCGCGAATAGCGAAAAACGCTGAAATTCCGTTATCATCGACTCACCGCGTATTACCGGCTGTTCCCTACCTTGCCTGCTACGACCTTCCTGTACCTGGGCCTTCCCATAAAGGACGGACCTCTGTGAAACAAACGACGTTTTTCCCAACTAAACCACCACCGTCGGTTTCACATTATTTATCATTTGAAATTTGTTTTTCCATTTTTCGCACAACTCGGACCGTGCGAATTCTTTTTTATTACGTCTTTCACTAGCGCAAAATTGATGTGTCAAAGTTTTACCGAAATTGGGATAGTTTTCGTTTAGAATTTTGTAGGTTTTTGAAATCTGATGATCTATTTTGATAGTTAT
Organism: Platygaster orseoliae; assembly: GCA_030522825.1. NCBI lineage: Eukaryota > Metazoa > Arthropoda > Insecta > Hymenoptera > Platygastridae > Platygaster > Platygaster orseoliae. Next base: position 7,156 of record JAPYZL010194478.1, on the reverse strand, counting down.
ATGATAGTTTATGGAGATTAATTATTTGTTTATTAATTTTGACACGAGTTTACAGCAGTTTTGTCAGTTCATTGCAGATTTCGTGATCAAAATCTTCCGGAAAATTGGCATTAGGTTAAAATTTTTTTTTTTTAAGTTTTTTAATCACGTTTTGAAATTTCACATTTATAAATTGGAATGTATGGCAACGTTCTAAAAATTTGAATTTTTCCAGAGAAATTAGATTTCTCTATTCGGTTCATTTTTCGCGGCAAAATTTTGACATCATCCTTTTTTTTACACATATTGTCGTGTAAATTGCGAAGGTTAGTGTTAGAAATTTTTTTTGTATTTTCTGCGATTACGATATCCCAGAAATATGAATTTTGTAATTTTTCATAGTTCTGAATCATCAAAATTTAGGACAATTTTATTGTTATTTTTTTCAAGTTCCTGAATTTCAAGATTTTGAATTCGATTTTCGAGCGATTCAGTTTGATTTTCATTTTACACGATTTAAGTTTTTCAAAACTTGTTCGATATTTGATTGATTGATCAGTCACACGATTTTTCTTGATTTTTTTAGTTGGCAAATCTTGAAAGGTATTTTCCAAATTCAGTCATGAGAATCACAATTGTAAATTGCATGGTTCAGAGTTATCAATTGTAAGATAACAAACATTTTTTTTTTGAAATATTAACTGTTTCATTTACAAATTTGCATGTTGAGTTTCAAATTTTTCAATCGATATTTTCACAGTTCTCCATTTAAAAGCCTCGATGAAACTTGTAAAATTAAAAATTTTTGAATACGGATTTAATATCAAATTCATTTCTGAAATCATTTAAAATTCTTGAAGATGAATTCTTTTTATTTTTAATTTAATTAAAACTACGAAACATAAGTTTGAAATTACTTCAGTTTTAGCTTGCAAATCCAATCAACAATTTATTTTGAAACATTATTCGAAAACTGCAACTATTTATTCAAATTTATTTAAAAATATGGGGAAATTTTTATTGTAATTTGAAATCACAGTTTTTGAGTCAAGTTTTGAAAATCAAATTGCTAATTGGATTTTTGTAATCGTGTTACTAGAAAATTCTCACAACTTTCTCATTCTTATTTTCGAAATCATACGTTTCCTAAAGAAAATATTAACTATTTTTCAAAGAAACTCAAATTCCATATTTCAAATTTTGAAAATTCAAATATCATAGAGAACTTGCATTTTTTATTTTGAAAAAATTCGAACTCGACGTCGTAAAAAAATTAATTTTTAGAATGTACTTCTGTTTATTATTTTCATCCGAGATGAACAGTTTTTTTTTCATAACAAGAATTTTGATCATAAAAACAAATGACTGAAAGTTTCATCCAGACGAAATTCGAAAAAATTTCGTAAAATCATCAACTGATACGGATTTCCCGAATTTTTTTTAAAAGCCAAACAGTGGCTTGTTCAAAAAATATTGAATTTTTGACATTTTATATAATTGCGAAAAAAAAGTTACTAAATCTGGATGAATATTTATGATAAAATGCAGAATTTATTGATGAGCCGATGGCACTTCATGCATTATGCGAAAATGACTACTAATTTGCCATTGAATAATAATTAGAAGATTGTGCAACAGCGGTATTTTTTGGGTGTCAAGGGAAGGTTTATTTTCGTACGTGAACTGCAATATTGTAATTGCCGTTTTGCTTGTTACCTTTGCCAACTTGTACATATAGCCATTATTCACCTTCACGCAAAGGGTATGAATTTATGTAATTTTAGGTAACCCAAAGAGTAATATAAAATGTTGCAGTGAAATACTTTTGTTTATCTATGAACATTACATTATAAGAATTTTTATAAGAAAAACATTGTAAAAATAACGCAATAAAACCATGCAATGTAACTGGGATTGCGAGAGTTATTTTTAACCCTCAAAAACAATCATACATGAAAAACCAAGAATTCTCATAAGTTATATTCAATTTTCCATTTGAAACAACTTTGAAAAACTTAATTTCATGAATGTTTAGGGTATCTATTCCTACATGTATCAAAATACAAACCGCAAAACAAACAATATATATAGAACGAAATTTAGGACGTTTGAAACATAATTTTTTTTCGTAACGAATATTTTTTACAAGTATACCTGCAGGAAAAAGTACGAAATCTGACCGGATTCCGAAAATGCTTATACGTCTTACAACGAAAATCAGTCTAACATTTTTATAACTTTGTTTTAATGGGTACATTTACAAAAACTCTATTAACCTAATTATTATTTATTGATGATACCAGCTGCAAATGATCATCAAGCATTGTACATTGTTCACAAAAATTTAAAAAAATACGCAACAGCAAAAATTTTTTTTTGAGCAGCAAGTGCATGCGACGGAAAAAAATTCAACAGAGGTGTTTAAAAAAAAGTTGAATGAAGAAGGGAGCTTTCACTTCTTTAAAAAAAAAATGACTTGAAATAGTGTTTATTGAAAAAAGAGGCACAAAAATCAGATCAACAGAAAAGTAGCCTGTTTCAGAAAGGAAAATGGCTGCTTTTCCAATGAAATGATTGTGGTTCCTTTTTTCCCACTGAACACCATTTTAAGTTTTCTTAATTCGAACAATTTTAAGGATCTGTTTCAATCAACTTTTTTTTGAACACCAATCTGTTGAATTTTTTTTACGTCGCTTCTCAGTGATCTTAAAAATACACTTTTATTTTCAGCCTTTTATATATACCTAAATATAAAAAACTTCGTCTTATTCACTAAACTTTCATCGCGGCGACAACAAATTTTGAGTCATATACCAAAATTTAGAAATAAGAATTTATCGATACAGGTAGTTAAAAATTCAATTCATATAATGAAAATCGTTCAATCACTGAATACTACAACATTCAATTCTACTGTGTATAAAAAGTTATATACAAATGCTAGAAATCAACAAAAATACTTTAAAATGTAAGAAAAATGTTAGAATAACATTTGTGACAAAATATCTAAAAATCAATGCAATACTCGATATTCGCGCAGTAAAAACTATTCAATAATCTATCAAATTATTCAAACTTCTGAACGTGAAATAACTAGTCCAGTAGAAATAGACAATGAAATCGAAAAAATTACAAACAATTTGAAACTTTGCCCATTATTTCAAAATGACGTAAAAACTGCACATTTCATTTTGCTAAGCGATCCGCGGTCCGGAAAATATTTAAACAATGACTTTTGTTAATAATGCTATACTGTATTGAAAAAAAATACAAACATTTTGCAAACTTGGTATTAGCTCCACTGAATGATTATTTTTCTTGGGACAATTTTGCAAAATACGCATACATACGGAACATAAATTTTTATTAACAAAATAGTTTTTTGTTTATATACATTTGGAAAAAATTGCAAACATTTTGCGAAATGTGTCATTATCCTTTCATAGGTATCGTCTAAGCTCGTTCAAGTTTGCGAAACGCAAACTCATACGGAACATAGTTTTTATATTATTAACGATATTTAATTTGTTTATAACTCGTTTTTTGCCAGAAAAAAATTGCAAACAACGCGTTCTTGGTTCGTAAAAGTTTGTTGTGTCAAAACTCGTTTTCATTGTAATTTGCAAAATAATCCGACCTCCGGAACATTGTTAATTAATAATTTTTAACAGGCGCGTAGCCAGGTTTTGTCCGTCCTTGTTTCGAGTCGCCTCAAACGCGTGTGTTGGACAAAGGCACAACCGGGGGTTCAAACCTTTTAATGTAAACATAAAAATCGTTACAAATTTGGTTGCGGAAATTATTCCAAACATTTTGCAAATTCAACTCAAGGCTTCTTACAGGTTTTCGAATCGAACTTATGATTTGCAAAATGTTCGAACTTACGTATCAATGTAAATTGTTTTTTTTTTCAAATTACTAATTTAGGCCCATTCATTTCGAATTAATAAATAATCACAAACATACTGCAAATTCGACTCGGAGCGAACATGAATATCACAATGTGTTCCTACAATTTGCAAAACGATTTGATTACCGTAATATTTTGACGTACAACAACGTCTTTCTTCGCGTTTTAAGCTATGCACCTGCAACGAAAAAGTGCAACGAAATTAGGGCCTTATACGTAAGGCCCAAAATATTTTGGGCCTTATGGATCGGGCCCTATATAGTGAAAAATCAAATCATCCAAGGTCGGGTAGAGATCGTAATCATTCCATTGCGATCCAAAAATGCAAAAAAAAACATTTCAAACAATAAATAAAGCACTATTGTCATATACTATTTTATTAATAAGGGGTCGTGCACATAATATGTCACACAATTTTTAGCCATTTTTGACCCCCCCGTTCCCCCATGTTACACATCGTCATAAATCTTCGACCCTCCCCCCCTCCCCCTTGACGTCACGTCACACGTCTTCTTCTACCACATTTTTACTAATCACTAATATCATCTAGTTTTTTTAAAGCTGCTATTTATTTATTTGTAATCAGGTTCGCCTAATAAAATTTTTTATATAAAAATTTATCAATTTTCATGAAAATCATTTTTTACATTTATAAAATCACTAAGTCTTGCGTCTTGGCCAAGACTGAAGGGGTTATATACCTTTTTCTGGAGACAAATAGAGGGTTTTTATTAATTTTTTTCGAATCATGTTACCATAGTTCTATTGAAATGCGATATAAAATTCTATAAAGTACATAATATATCGTTTTGTGTTATCGTATAAAATTTCAAGTGAAAATCGGGAAAATTGTGGAAGGTACACATCTTGCTACAGAACTCCTTAAAAAAAATGCTTTCTGAGCACGATATCTTGCTAACCACTACATCAATCAATTTTGAATTTGGAGCAGTTGTTTGTACTTACAATAGCTATAGCTTGGACAAAGGAATTTTTTTTCAGACACATTCTTCTATTTTTTTCAGGCGGGAAACTCAATTTTTCAAATTTATAAAATCAACTTTTTTAGAAAAAATATTACTGTAACTGTAAAAAAATTTTTTGCAAAACCTTTCATTCAGGCTCTAGCTATTGTAAGTGCAAACAACTTCTCCAAATTTCAAATTGATCAATGTAGTGGTTAGCGAAATATCGTGCTAACCGCGATGGAATTTTTTTAAAAGAAGTTCTGCGACAAGGAGTGCACCTTCTCCAATTTTTTGAATTTTCACTCGAAATTTTATACAAAAACTTTATCAAATATGTACCTCATGAAACTTTTTATTGCATTTGAGTAAAACTATGGCAACATGATTGAAAAAAATAAATAAAAACAATGTATTTTCCTAGAGAGAATGGTATATAACCTCTTCAGCAAGATCATAAACCAGAATCTAGTTAACACTTGGCCGTGAACGCGGCAAAATTGTTTACAAAAATTCTATTAATAACAATTCGATTATAAAAAATTGCTACATGTTTATATGTCTTGCCATTTCGCTCTCTCAAGTGCTCGTCAGTGCTTCTTGCGATGAGCACCACATCAGTAATTTCCGCGAAATCAGCCTTTATGGTCTACCTTTTTTTTTCTCGTAGCATTGTCCTCTAACCTTTAAAGGGCTATATACCTTCTTCTCTAGGAAAATACACGGTTTTCATTTATTTTTTTTAATCATGTTACCATAGCTCTATTCAAATACAATAAAAAGTTTCATAAAGTACATCTTTTATTGAGTTTTAGTATAAAATTTCGAGTGAAAATTCGGAAAATTGGGAAGGTATGTTCCTTGCCTCAAAACTTCTTTTGCAAAATTCAATTGCGGTGAGCACGATATCTCTCTAATTACTACATCGATTAATTTGAAATTTAGAGGGGTTTGTATTTACAATAGCTAGTTCGTGAACGAAGGATTCTATAAAAAAAATTTTTTTACAGTTAAGGTAAATGTCCTAGTTTGTCCGAGTGACCCAATTTGTCCGAATGCCGAAATATTATGCATTGGTACGTGACAACTATTAATGTAAGAACTCGAACAATAGCTTAATCACATCCTATGATCAATAAAGTTCATTTTTGATATAGGTTTTATAGACATATAATTGCGAATTAGTATGTTTTAAACGTTAAATAGTGCCGCGCGTTGCCATCTACGGCAGATCGAGCGTACGGGACGGCGTGATTACTTGTATACCAGTTTGTCCGAAAATATACAGTGCCATAGAATATGTTTTTTTTTTTTTCAATAAAAAGGCAAGGGCAAAATTTAATTATGAAAAACGGGTTTACGAAGTTTACTTTGACAATGGAGGTTAGTAATTTTCATTAATTTGGATAAACTGGGACATTCAATTCGGACTAAATGGGACATGCGTGAAAATTCATTAGGACTAATAGGTTCATCGAAACATCGGGCAAGTTTTTCAACTATTAAATTAATAATGAAAGTTTACGTCAATCTGTTGATTGAATTTGATGCTAAAACGTTTAAACTGTACGCTCATTACAAGCTTTTATTGTTTTATTTCATTAAAAATGCTTTTGGACGCAAAATACACCGCGCTAATTCTTACATTCGGACAAACTAAGACTTTTACCTTACAGTGATGTTTTTTCCAAAAAAGTCGATTTTTCAAAGTCGAGAAATTGAGTTTTCCACTTAAAAAAATAGATGGATGTGTCTAACAACAAATTCCTTCGTTCACGAACTAGCTATTATAAGTACGAACAACTACTCCGAATTTCAAATTCATCGATATAGTAGTTAGCGAGATATTGTGCTTAACGCGAAAGCATTTTTTTTAAGGAATTCTGCAGCAAGGAGTGTACCTTCCAGAATTTTTCAAATTTTCACTCGAAATTTTATACAAAAACACAATGAGAGACATACTCTATGCAATTTGATATCGTGTTTCAATTAAACTAAGGTCACAATTTAAGGAAAGTATAGTATATTGTAGACCGAGCGGGAAAACGGGCGTTTCCGGGCAGCGTACATAGTTGACAACGACGTCGCTACACCGAGCACGAGGCGAAGCCGAGTGCTGCGAGGTGTAGCCTCGGAGTTGTCAACTTTGTACAAAGCGGAAACGCACGTTTTCCCCGAGGTGTACATACTATTTTCTCCGCCACAGGAGCGAGAGAGCGAGTTTGGCGCTTCGCTGGCGAGAATCGATAATAATCGATTCGAGGTCCTTATAAAAGCAGCAAAAAACGATATTAAAAAAAAA